>CM039131.1:51543192-51738583 GCA_022036555.1 Microstegium vimineum | reverse complement strand
GTCACGGGGCACGCCATTCTTCTCAGCTACTGATCTAGCAACCGTAGGCCATTCTCCAAAGTCACAAGTCTAGTCCATCCTCGAAGGCAGTAAGGCCATTCTCTAACGAAGACATGAGTTGTTCTGATTAAAAAACAGAACACCCTGTCGAATGAGATCTCATAATAGTCTGAATCGATATTGTCCTGTGTTTGTGAATCGTGTGTTGGTTCTACCGGGTTGAAATAGTGCACTGCTGACGGCTACAGCACTGATCGCCTTCACATGCTGCTTCAGAAGTCCACCTTTTGGCCCTGCAAAAAATGTTGCAGATTCATCAACCTAATGATAATAAACTGTGCTAGAATTTGCCACTAGTAGTGTACAAGTGTGTTATTATCTATAAATCTTGTCTTGGATCATTCCTTCCAGAAATCAGTTTTCTTAACATGTCAGTCCTCAAGAGATGTAACTACATTATTAGTTTAAACTAGTGTGACGGCCGTTTTCTTAACCACTCAAAGCTACCACATGATTCAACTCAAACTCTTGATAGTGATAGCCTGGGTTGAAAACTGATCGATGAGTACGGCTGAGCAATCGGTTTTTTCGGTGTAAAAAACCTTCGGTGCTGGAAAACTCAGAGCCCATCGGTGCTGGCAAATACCAAAAACCGACATTTTCGGTGTTGTCTTTCGGTTCAGAGTTGAACACAACCGAATGAGTATTGCAGCACACTGACAGGAACACAGAGACAGTTGATTTGCACGGTAAATAATACTAAATAACCATTTCGGCAATTCATAACAATACATGAAGTTCAAAAGCCAGTAGCAGACTGCAGACTAGCAGTGGTTCAAACTTCAAATATTACAAGCAAACATATTCACAGTGACCACAAATTGATTAAATCAAAGATGAGTGCACCAACTGTCATGTGGGGCAACACGTACGCAAGGCGCCGCAGGGCGCGCGACGTCCGCAGAGCAGCGGAGCGGGCCGCGGAGCGTGAGGAGCGCGCGCGTGATGCAGCGGCCGCGATCACCGCGGACACAGATGGCAGGGCCGATCCTAGTGGCTAGGAAGAGATTAAGCCCCAAAATTAGGAGTTTGTTTCCAAGTTAGTTGGTCGAGTGGCCTTTATATTCCTTGTACTCGGATTATGGAGGATTAAGAAATGAATTATCTTCTAATCCTTTTATCTCTCTGTTAAGCCTGCGGTAGAGGGGAATAACCTCACCGGAGAAGACGGCCGACGGCTACGAGCTCCGTAGCCGAGGTCCGGCCAACCAAGGGTTCGCCGCCCTTGACAACCTGGTATCAAGGTCTCGACGATCCTCTCCCACCCGCTCCACCCAATCCTCCACCGCAACAAACCACCCCGACCCTGCCGCGCCGCCTTCCCCTACCTCCGCCGTGTCCGCACCCCACGCGCAAGCCATGGCTGAGCCGACACTCGCCGACGTCCTGGAATCCCTGAAGACTCTCACCGCCGATATGTCCACTATGAAGGCAGATATGGCGGTGATGAAGAAGGAGAAGGCCGCGTCGTCATCCGGTAGCGGCGAGGAGCGCTGGCCGGACGGTCCGCCCCAGGATCATCCGCCCAAGCACAAGAAGTGGGATTTTCCCCGCTTCGACGGCACGACTGATCCCTTGCTCTTCCTCAACAAGTGTGACTCCTACTTTCGCCAGCATTGCACCATGGCGGAGGAGCGCGTGTGGATGGCGTCCTACCATTTGGACGACGTCGCGCAGCTCTGGTACACGCAGCTCCAGGAGGACGATGGTACGCCGACCTGGGGGCGATTCAAGGAACTCCTGAACCTCCAGTTCGGGCCTCCCCTTCGATCGGCGCCATTGTTCGAGCTCGCCGAGTGCCGGCGTACCGGGACCGTGGAGTACTCCAACCGCTTCCAGGCCCTCTTGCCTCGAGCGGGTCGTCTGGATGAAGCGCAGCGCGTCCAACTCTTCACCGGCGGTCTTCTGCCGCCGCTCAGCCATGCCGTCCGCATCCACAACCCGGAGTCCCTCGCGGCGGCCATGAGTTTGGCGCGGCAGGTGGAGCTGATGGAGTCCGACCGGCCGCCACCTCCCCCGCCTCGGGCTCCACAGCGCGACATCTTCCCCGCGCCCGCGGCGAGGTCCGCGCTCCCAGCACCCCCGCCCCTCCTGGCGCTCCCTCCCCCCCCCCCAGCGGCTGCCCAGCAGGGCCGTGGCGAGGGCAATCAGAGACGCCTCACCCAGGAGGAAATGGCGAAACGACGCCACCAAGGCCTTTGCTTTAACTGTAACGAAAAGTATTCTCGTGGCCATAACAGGTTCTGCAAGCGCATCTTCTTCCTCGAGGGCGTGGAGATCAACGACGCCGGAGAGGATGCGGCGGCCGAGATCGGGGACTCGGAAGCCCCCGTCTTCTCCCTACACGCGGTCGCCGGCGTGCCTTGTGGCGGCACGATGCAGATCGCCGCCGCCTTGGGTGCTGCTTCGCTCGTCGCCCTCCTCGACAGTGGCTCGCCCACAACTTCATCTCCGTCGGGGCAGTGGAATGCACTGGTCTCAGGGTGGAGCCCCGACCTCGGCTCACCGCCGTCGTGGCCAACGGCGAGCGGGTCTCGTGCCCAGGGGTCATCCGTGCGGCAGGAGTCACCATCGACAACACCGACTTCAACATCGATCTGTTTGTCATGCCACTTGCAGGTTATGATGTGGTGCTCGGCACTCAGTGGTTGGCCACCCTCGGGCCGATTGTCTGGGACTTCGCCGCGACCTCCTTGGCGTTCCAGCTCCACGGGCGCCCCTTCCACTAGTCCGGCGTGCCGACCGCCACTGCGCAGCAGTTCCAGTCCACCGTGGCCAGCGCGTCGCTCCTCGATGAGCTGCTGGCCACCTTCGAGGACGTCTTCGCCGAGCCCACGAGACTGCCACCGCCACGCGCCCGCGACCACAGCATCACCCTCAAGCCGGACGCAGCGCCCATGGCAGTCCAGCCGTACCGGTACCCGGCGGCGCACAAGGACGAGCTGGAGCACCAATGCGCCGTCATGATCCAGCAGGGCATCGTTCGCCGCAGCGACTCGGCGTTCTCATCCCCGGTCCTGCTCGTGAAGAAGGCTGGCGGCTCCTGGCGCTTCTGCGTCGACTACCGCGCCTTGAACGCCCTCACCGTCAAGGAAGCGTTCCCCATCCCTGTCGTCGACGAGTTGCTGGACGAGCTCCAGGGCGCGCGCTTCTTCACCAAGCTTGACCTTCGATTCGGGTATCACCAGGTGCGGATGCGGCCGGAGGACGTCCACAAAACGGCGTTCCGCACCCACGACGGCCTCTACGAGTTCTTGGTCATGCCGTTTGGGCTGTGCAACGCCCCGCCAACTTTCCAAGCGCTCATGAACGACATCCTCCGCGCCCACCTCCGCCGGTTCGTCCTCGTCTTCTTCGACGACATTTTGATCTACAACATGAGCTGGGCGGACCACCTGCAACACCTGCGAGCAGTCCTCACCATCCTCCGCCAACACTGCCTCTTCGTCAAGCGGTCCAAGTGCTCGTTCGGCGTCAACTCCGTCGGCTACCTCGGCCACATCATCTCTGCAGCCGGCGTGGCGATGGATCCAGCCAAGGTCCGGGCCATACATGATTGGCCCCGGCCTCGCTCTGCGCGCGCGGTGCGCGGCTTCCTCGACTTGGCGGGCTATTACAGGAAATTCGTCCACAACTACGGCGCCATTGCCGCGCCTCTCACCGCGCTCTTGAAGAAGGACGGGTTCACCTGGAACCACGACGTCGAGGCGGCCTTCACTGCCCTCAAAGGCGCGGTGACGTCGGCCCCCGTACTGGCCCTTCCCGACTTCACCAAGTCCTTCATCGTGGAATGCGACGCGTCCACGTACGGCTTCGGGGCGGTGCTGATCCAGGACGCACACCCGCTCGCGTTCTTCAGCTGTCCGGTCGCGCCGCGCCATCGCTCGCTGGTGGCCTATGAGCGGGAGCTGATCGGCCTCGTCCTTGCTGTTAGGCATCGGCGACCTTACTTGTGGGGGCGCCGTTTGATCGTCAAGACGGACCACTACAGCCTCAAGTACCTCCTCGACCAGCGCCTCGCGACGATTCCCCAGCACCACTGGGTCGGCAAGCTGCTCGACTTCGACTTCTCCGTCGAGTACAAGTCAGGCGCGTCGAACACGGTGGCCGACGCCCTCTCTCGCCGCGACACCGAAGAGGACTCCACGGGCACACTGCTGGCGGTCTCGGGTCCCCGCTTCGACTTCATCGGCCGACTCCGCCAGGCCCAGGCCACGGATCCAGCGTTGGTGGCCATTCATGACGAGATCAGCGTCGGCACACGCGCCACACCCTGGGCCATCGCCGATGGTCTGGTCACCTACGACGGGCGGCTCTACATTCCGCCAACCTCGGCGCTGCTTCAGGAAATTGTGGCGGCTATCCACAATGACGGGCACGAAGGGGTCCAGCGCACTCTACACCGCCTCCGCCGCGACTTCCATTTTCCAAACATGCGTCGTTGTCTGTTCCCTCCACAGGATTTCGTCCGGGATTGTGCTACATGCCAGCGGTACAAGTCAGAGCACCTCCACCCCGTCGGCCTCCTCCTGCCGTTGCCTGTTCCCTCCACAGTCTGGGCGGACATCGGGCTGGATTTTGTGGAAGCTCTACTGCGGGTGAACAGGAAGTCGGTGATCCTGTCCGTCGTCGACCGCTTCAGCAAATACTGCCACTTCATCCCCTTGGCGCACCCGTACACCGCCGAAACCGTGGCACAAGCGTTCTTCACTGACATCGTGCGCCTCCACGGCATGCCGCAGTCCGTGGACTCGGGCCGCGACCTCGTCTTCACCTCGCTGTTCTGGCGCGAGCTCATGCGCCTGATGGGTACCAAGCTCCACCTGACTTCCGCCTTTCACCCTCAGTCCGACGGCCAGACGGAGGCGGCCAACCGCGTCATCGTCATGTACCTTCGTTGTTTCACCGGCGACCGACCCCGGCAGTGGCTGCGGTGGCTTCCCTGGGCCGAGTACGTCTACAACACGGCCTACCAGTCCTCGCTCAGGGAGACACCTTTCCGCGTTGTCTATGGCCGCGATCCGCTCATACGAGCCGGGTGAGACCCGGGTCGCCGCTGTGGCTCGCGACATGGAGGAGCGGGAGGCTTTTCTGGCGGACGTCCGCTATCGTTTGGAGCAGGCATAGCTCGTCCAGAAACACCACTACGACCGCCACCATCGCCAGGTGTCTTATCAGGTGGGCGAGTGGGCATGGCTGCGGCTCCGACAGCGCACCATGTCTTCCCTGCACCAGGCGACGAGTGGCAAGCTGAAGTCGCGCTACATCGGGCCCTACCGCGTCATCGAGCTGATCAACACCGTCGTCGTGCGCCTCGACCTGCCACCGCACGCTCGCATCCATGACGTCTTCCATGTCAGTGTCCTCAAGAGGTTCAGCGGCGTGCCTCCGTCAACCCCACCGCCCCTGCCTCCCATTCATCATGGCGTGGTGACTCCAGTTCCAACTCGCGTGGAGCAAGCCCGCACAACACGGGGGGTTCGGCAGCTGCTGGTGCATTGGCATGGTGAACCGCCGGAATCCGCCACCTGGGAAGAACTCGTCACATTCCGCGAGCAATTTCCAGACTTCCAGCTCGAGGACGAGCTGCTTTTCGAGGAGGGGAGAGATGTCATGTGGGGCAACACGTACGCAAGGCGCCGCAGGGCGCGCGACGTCCGCAGAGCAGCGGAGCGGGCCGCGGAGCGCGAGGAGTGCGCGCGCGATGCAGCGGCCGCGATCACCGCGGACACAGATGGCAGGGCCGATCCTAGTGGCTAGGAAGAGATTAAGCCCCAAAATTAGGAGTTTGTTTCCAAGTTAGTTGGCCGAGTGGCCTTTATATTCCTTGTACTCGGATTATGGAGGATTAAGAAATGAATTATCTCCTAATCCTTCTATCTCTCTGTTAAGCCTACGGTAGAGGGGAATAACCTCACCGGAGAAGACGGCCGACGGCTACGAGCTCCGTAGCCGAGGTCCGGCCAGCCAAGGGTTCGCCGCCCTTGACACCAACACTCCTTCGAGACAGCAACAACAACAAACATTTGGCTTGTTCAAGACTCTGTTGTCTCCTTAGGAATAATGAGGGCTCCCAGTTCTACAATAAGTGAAATATGAAATGCAACATTAGTCATGAGTACATAGAAATGAATCATGAAGAACATAAAAGAACTAGATAGCTTTTTAAATTAACAAGTACCTTCCTCAAGCTTGTACAATTCTTCTTCATTCTCTTGAACACTAACAACATTGGATCCACGAATCCAATCACTTGCACAAATCAGACGCTCAACCATTGTTGGTGTGAGTGAGCTCCTGAAATCATCAAGAACACGTCCACCTGTACTGAAGGCTGATTCAGAAGCGACAGTTGAGATAGGAATTGCTAAGAGATCACGGGCCATGCGAGACAGTATTGGAAACCTTTTAGCATTGCCCTTCCAATACTTAAGAATGTCAAACCCTTCAATATCCTCTTCATTGTCTTCTGAAAAGTACTTGTCAAGTTCAGATTTGGTAGTGGCATTTGCACCCTGTCTTTTCCTCATTTTCTCAGCAATTCTAGCCTTGAACGACCATTTGCTCTTTGGAGATGGTTCTTGAGTCTCAGTGGGCTGTTGTGGTGCATTATCACTTGGAGCATACATATTTCTATACTCTTCAAACAAAGTACGAAAAGAAGTGTTCACTGTTTCCCACAATTTCTCTCCTGTCTCATCACCAAACATGAACATTGTAGCCATCTTAGTGTAAACTGAAAGCTTGTACCTTGGATCAATTGCAACACAGAAAAAAACAACGAAGTTCAGCAATTGATCCCCCTTATCTTTCTCTCCTCGCTTCTCTCTGTCTCCCATCCTCTCTCCATATTTCTCCCCAAAGTACTTGTTGTACCTAACTAGCATTCTCTTACCCATTTCACTACATAATCTATCCTCACTTTGACACCACTCTTGCAGCAAAAGCAACAGTTCACCAATCTCATGAAAATACATGTTTGATGTTGGACAACCTGTGACTGAAACACGAAGAGTAAGTTCATAAAAATGTTCAAGAAATTCAGCCATCTTCCTATTATTGTCCCAATCTGTTTTTTCAGGAACACCTGGACCATCGTTCTCGTCATTCAAGTCTACTTTATAGTATGGGTCTTCATCACTATACCTTTCAAAAGCCTTTTCATACTGCTGTGCAGTGTTTAGCATCAGGTAAGTAGAGTTCCACCTAGTGCAAATATCTAGGGTCAGAAAGGCTTTGGTCTGTACCTTTGCTAATTCAGCACATTTTTTAAACCTTGCCAATCTAGATGTTTCACCCCTGACAAACTTAACAGCAGCACGAACACGAACCACTGACCTATCAATTTCCTTTAGGCCTTCACTAACTATCAAGTTGACTATGTGTGCAATGCATCTCATGTGTAGATACTCTCCTTTAGCAATGCTACCATTTGATTCATTCAAGGCCTTCCGCATGTACTTTATTGCATCATTGTTTGCACTAGTATTGTCTACTGTTATTGTAAAAACCTTATCAATTCCCCATGCTGCCAAGCAATTCTCTATGGATTTTCCAATATCTTCCCCGCTATGACCCTCTACCAAGAAAAAACCAATGATTTTTTTGTGGAGCTTCCAATTATTGTCAATAAAATGTGCGGTCACACACATGTAGTTCTGGTTGGTATTAGCTGTCCATATGTCAGTTGTGAGGCTAACCCGTCCACAGTGTTCTTTTAAAAACATCTTCAGCTTTTCCTTCTGGACATCATACACTTCGACACAAGCTCTAGTGGCTGCTCTTCTAGATGGTAAAGTAAATTGTGGGCATGCTTTGGCCAAAAACTTTCTAAGACCAGGGCGCTCAGATAAGGCAAATGGTTGCTCATCTTCAATTATCATTTCAGCAAAACTGTTTCTAAGGTCATCAAGATCAAACTCCGAAGTACCACTACTATTTGCTTGACTAGGTTGCAGTTGGCTATTTCCGTTTGTCTCTGTATCACAGTGATACAAGTTCCCACTGTACTCGCACTAGGCTCTTTCCTCCCCATTTGCAGTTTTTACCTTGGTGAAGCGATCCCAAACATCTGAACTTGGAGCAATTGCTTTCCTTTTCTTGTTTTCCTCTTTGTCTTGCTGTTCACCTTCATCCTCCTCGCTCTGCTGATCTTCCTCCTCCTTGTCAACCTCTATCACTTCATTCACTTGATTTGCAGCGGTTTCATCAGTGTCCCCCATCTATAAATAAAAACATGAAACACACCACTTAGGATCAAGCATACTCGGTAGAAGTCATAAGTTGGTCTGTTTGTGCAAGATCTAAGAAACCAGGAAAGAATAACTGAAGTCTGAACTTAAGAGAAGACGACTAGAAGACCTACGTTGGTGGACTGCTCGGTAGCTGCCGCCATTGTACTAGAAGGAGACCTTCACGTGGGTGGTGCCGAGCCTGTGCGGCCACGCGCCGTCGCCGTTGGAGCCTGCGTGGTGCCCCCGGCCCCCGCGCTGTAGGTCCGTCGCCGTCGGAGCCCCCCGTCGTTTCACCCGCCGCCGACGTCGTCGCTGCGACCGATGTGGTGGCTAGGGTTACGGTGCTGTGCGGCGCTGGTGCTGGATAGGAGTGCCGTGCGGGAGTCGAGGAAGTGCGGCGCTGGTGCCCTGGTGGGCTGGGCTGGGCAAGTGTCTGTCCGCGGTGTGCCTCACTGCCTCCCATTTGCATAGTTCGGTAGCATGGTACGAAATCCGAAGAACCGAACTTATTAAGATCATCTCGAAAACCGAAGAACCGAACTTATTAAGATCATCTCGACCTGTGGTTTGAGGGTTTTGAGAGCTCCAGCAGACCCCCATTCTGGCCCCAATGCGATTTTTTTTTTCTCAGCCAACTGCCGGCGCCAGGGACGGACCATCACCGGGGGTGCGGAAGAAGACACCACCTTGCTGCAGCTTCTTGTGCTGCCTTGCCGCAGCTCCTGGCGTCCCCACTCGCGCCGTTCGGAGGAGCGGCCGAGTGCTCGCGAAGGCGAGCGGATGCGTCGCTCGGAGCGGGAAGAAAAAGAGAAAGAAACGGGTCGGAGAAGAAAGAGAGAGAGAGTTAGCCTATGTTTGATATAGCTCACAACAATTTTATAAAGCTGTTGTGAGCTATTTTTTTTATTAAACATCTCTTTTGAAAATAGTTATTTTTTTTCTTTTCCTCTCACAAAAATATGAAGTGGAAATGTAGGATAAAGTTGAAAATAGTAGCTTATCCCAACTCTCTCTCCTTTCTCTCTTACATGTATGCATAAAGTTGTTGAAGCTGTTTTGTCAAACACTTTTAACAAAATAGCTCAGCTTCATTTAGAGAGTTGCTTATAAAACTATTTTATAAAAAAAACAACTTCACTAGTGAAGCTGAACTATACCAAACAGATTTTTATACTGAATGACAAATAGACCCCACGTGTTAGAAGAGATATCGGGGTGGAATTTTCTCATTCAATTGGAGATTGGGCCTTACAAAACCTAAAAAAAAAAGGTTTGTAGCTTCAATAACTAGTTTTAGATTGAGTTTTTCTCCTACTTCTAGAGATGCAACTCCAAACCAACACTGAACCGAAAAACTGAAGAACCGACACTTTGATTCGTTTCAGTTTTGGTTCGGGGTCTGGTTCAAATGTGCCAAGACCATGAGTGAAACTGGGCACATGCCTTCAACCTTTGAGAAACAATATCGACAACTCATTCAACTAGTGTTTCAAATTTCACTCTTCTTTCAATGCTGCCGGATCTTTCGTACCAAAAGCGGTATTTCCTGCTATCCTCCTTAGGGCGTCCTTAACAGTTGAGACAACAACTAGCTTATACATGCCAACCACACATGTAAATGATTTTTTAATCAACATCCTCTCTCACCCCTCTCTCATTCTTTATGAGCAAACCCACAGACTACCTCGTTTTCTGAGCGAGATAGGAGATAGTCTCTTTCTTTTCCATCTTCTCTTCCACATAGGAAAAGTGCTGACATGGATTCCTATAAACTAGCTGAAGTGGTACTGTTGAGGACGCCCTTAGTGCATTGATCATCATTCAAACAGTGTTTGAAATTTCACTCTTCTTTTGATGCTGCCAGATCTTTCATACCCAATGCCTATCTTACTATGCACCAGTTTAAATGCCAGATCGGTGTTTCCCGCTTTCCTTAGCGCATTGATCATCATTGTTCGAACCCTCCCAGGTATCTCACGGCCCTTCTGCACAATGCCGTCTGCCAATTTGCAGGCCTGCTTGAATCTGCCAGTCTTACACAACACATTGATCATATCCTCATGAGCCGTCTCAGGAATCACACCCATTGGAGCCAGTTCATCCAATATCCTCCACGCCCGGCTGAATTTACCGGAAAGGCAGAGTCCATTGGCGAGGACCCTGAAAGCTGCAGCTGTTGGGGTGATTCCCTTATCAATCATGCTGTCCCAGAACTTCAGTGCCTCCTCATTCTTGTGTTCCTTGAACAGACCATCAATGAGAATGGTATATGTGTAGACTGTTTGGTCACAGCCATCATCTTCCATTCTCTTGTAGAAAGCACAAGCATCGTCTGTTCGTCCTGCTTTGACTAATGCGCCGATCAGAACATTGTAGCAGTATGAGTCAGGCACAAATCCTTTAGCAATCATCTCCTCGAAGAGCTCCTTTGCTTGGTCAACCATCCCAGTTTTTCCAAAGCCATCAATTAGGCTTGTATAGAAGATGGCATTCACCGCAACACCCTTCTCTACACAGCTCCTGAAGCACGCAAGCGCCTCCTCCATATTGCCAAATCTGCACAGGCAATTAACAACCACACCATATGTGACCACATCAAGCTCAATTCCACTGGCCTTCATCCTCTCAAAGAGTTCCATTGCCTCTTTCTCCCTCCCAAACTTACCCATCGAGTCAATGAGCGCAGTGTACATGGCTGCATTGGCTGGGCAACCTCGCTTCAACATCCTCTCAAACACAGCCAGCGCCTCAAATGGTTTCCCATCCTTGCTGAGCGCGCCGATCACCAGCACATAGGCATGTTGAGGTATTTCCTTTCGCATTCCCCTCTCTTCCATCTCTTGGAACAGTGCTATGCACTGTGGAAACGTGCCCTCGCTGTAATGGCGCTGCATGAGAGTGAGGTATGTCACCTTGTCCGGCGCGAGATCTGCCTGTTCCCTCATATCCGCAAGCCGTGCCACTGCGTCCTGCGTCCTACCCGCGCGGCAGTACCCCTTGATGAGAATATTGTAGGAAACCACGTCGGGACGCACTCGATCTTCCGTGGACATTGCGTCGAACACGCTGATGGCAGTGTCAAGGAGGCCGGCGTTTACAAGGCCATCCAGCAGGCAGTTGTAGGTGAGCCTGGACGGTTCAACACCAGCGAGGCGCATGGCCTGCCACGCCCATACCAGCTCCTCGGAGAGGCCGAACGCGGCGAGGCTACGGATCAGCGAGGCCGACGACGCCGGCGCGAGGTGCCTCAGGACGGCGTCCCCGTGCGCGCGCAGCTCCGCGACGAGCTGCCGCGCCTGGCCAGCGGCGTCGGGGGCGGCGGTCTCCCTGGAGCGCGCGAAGGAGTGGAGCAGGGAGACGTAGCAGCTGAGGAGGTGCTGCGGGTGGGCGAGGAGGTCGTCGGCGCCGTTGGGCAGGGAGCGGAAGAAGCGGAGCGACGGGAGCGGGTGCGGGGTGAGCTGCGGGGAGCGGAGCGCGGCGGCGACAAAGGCCGGGGAGAGGCGGAGGAGGAAGGTCTTGCAGAAGGCCCGCAGGTCGGCGGCGAGGGTGGCGGGCGGGGAGCGGAGGACGAGGGAGATCACGCGGGGCAGCCACGGCGACGGCGTGGGCGGGGCCGCCGACGCGGAGACGTACGGGCTCGGGTCCGCGAGGTCCGGGTACGGCTCGATCCACTCCGGAGGTGGGAGCGGCTGGTGGTCGTGCGGAACGGCGGCTGGCCGCCGGACGCGAGGGACGTGGCAGAAGCGGCGCATCGGACGAGGGCGCGCGGCGGCAATAGAGGTGTTCGACGAAATGAGCCGGCAGGCGTCTGAGGACTGAGGTTTGGCGTTTGGCTTCGGTCAATGACCGAGTGTCAGTTTGCCTTTACTCTTCTTTTTTTCCCGTGGGAAATTATCTAACGCTACAAAAAAACTTTGCGAAGATGATTTCAAATGGAAGTTTCGATGGATTCGCATGAAATTATCATTCTATAGTCAGATTTGATGCGCTCGTTCTTGAAACTGAGATGAGATATTAAGAGATTGGTACAGCTTCAACGTAAAAAAAATAATAAAAAAATGGTAGAGCTCGTTGAATACCGAAGTGAAGTTTTAGCTTTGGTTGCTCGACCAAAAGGAGCCTCAAGCCGTAAACCAGAATCATGGACGTATCGTATCGTATCGTATCACAATTCACAAGTCGGACAAGGTGATGAACTGAGTACAGGTTTGATGACGACTGAACAAGTGAACATGCCATCAAGCTCGTCTCCTTCGTCAACCATGAGCATCCGTCGGGCAAAGGCACCCCTTCTGAGCTATCGGGAGAGTTTAGAATCACCGTATCCAGCACCACCAGCAGACATCAAAGGGAAGCAAGAGGTGCAGCAGGCTAGCATGGTTGTCACATATTCACGAACGCCGGCTCAGATAGCGTGTCGATGGGATCCTCCACAGACAGGATGGGTGAAGATCAATGTTGATGGTTCGTATCAAGAGCAATCGGGTGCAGCTGGGGTTGGGGTTATTGCTAGGGATGACAATGGCGTCATTCTCTTCACGGCCTGGAGGTTCTACGAGAAGTGTGCTAGCGTGCCGAAAGTGGAAGCTCTAGCATGTATCGATGGCCTGCGATGGGCACATCATTGGAGATTCTCTCAGATAATTCTTGAGTCGGACGAATCAAGCGGACACTAACCTATAGTGTCCCCGATAGATCAGAGGTTGGACCAGTCATTAAGGAGGCGAGAGGCTGGATGCGTTTGATGCGGGAGTGCATCATCTCCCAGGTGAAGAGAGACGGTAACAGTGTGGCGAATGATTTAGCTTTATATGCTAGAAGATGTAAGCATACTGCGGCTTGGTTGGGTCAAGCTCCTACGTGTGCCTTGAACTCACTCAATGCCGATTATAATCACCCTATTACTAGCTAATAAAGCTCTCTCTTCACTCGAAAAAAAAAAGGCACCGACACAGAAAAGTCTGCTCCACCATAGTCTTCCATAGAATGGCACTGTCGTGCAGTCTTTGTTCAGGCGTTTGGAAATGATCTGCGCAGGATGGAACATGAAAGTGGAACTAGAACTAGAATCCAGGGTCATCCCACTGCAGGACGGAGGTACCGACGTTCTGCTCCCTCTTGAGCTTGTCCTTGAGGAACCAATCGCAGACGCGGCCGGCGTTGAGCTCCTCGATCGGGACGCCCTCCTGCTCCGATATCACCCTCAGCAGATTCAGTGACGATATCTGGAAAACACACACACACACACACAAAATGGTCGACGTTCATCGATAACTCTCATCCCATTCAGAAATTCAGAATCAGGCAAGAAAACTAGCTTGTGCTTGTGCGCTTACGGTGAGGCGGCAGAGGAAGCGCTCGTGCGTGCTGAGGCCGGACATCTCCACCAGCCCGGCCTCCTCCAGGCTCAGGAATGTCCTCTTCTGCTGCTCGTCGTCGGTCACCGCTTCTCCTTCTTGCTGCTGCTGCTTGTCATCCTCCTGGCATCTTCTCTGGACCGCCAGTCTCAAGGCTGCATCTCTAGCTGCACAAGCAGTCATAGGTCGTCAGTGCTTGATAACAGCATCGATCGAATCGAAGGGTCAAATTATGTGGCTCTAGCCCGTGCAGCAAGCTCCGGGCAGCTAGGCGTTGTTCGTCACCGGGTCTCGACCTGCGACAGGACGGCAGGGGACGGCTGCTGCTCGTCTGAGCAATGGCCTGCTGGGCGGCAGGGGCGCGGCTGCTGCTGCGCACGAGGCGTGACTCGGCTTGCACGCGCTGGTTATGTGCTGCATAGCTCGGGACCTGTGCAGGGTCGATCGGTCGTTCTCACGTGCGCAGAGCAGAGCACGGGCTCCTCCGTTCGTCCTGTGCTCTGGACTCTGTCGGGTGCTCGGATGGAGAGGGTGAGGAAGAGAACGACGCGGCCGCGGGATCGGGGAAGCGGATAACGCTGCAAGCCTGCAATGCAACCATATGCCAGAGGGTACGCAGCGGTTCGATCGCATGCAGCGGCCCATGTAGCCCGTTACGGGGCATGGGCCAGACGCTGGGCCGATGCACAAAGAAAAAACCGGGAAGTCGAGGTGTGCGGAACTGCGGATCGGACGCCTGAACTGAAGCCCCCGGTTTGCTGGAAAACCAGCGTGCGCGGCCGCCTGTTTCGCCCCGCCGCAGCCGGCCCTCACCCAAAGTATATTAACCCACCCCACCCCAACTCCCCTAGCATCAAACAACAACACAGCATCACGATTCTTTCACACAACTCACCACAAGTCGACAACGATCAGCGAGCGATCCGCCTCTCAAGCCAATAGCCAAACAAAGTGAATCTCCAAGAAACAAACAGGAGGAGGACATGGCGGGCGCAGCGAAGGCGTCGTGGATGGTGGCGATGAGCGTGGGCGCAGTGGAGGCGCTCAAGGACCAGGCGGGCCTCTGCCGCTGGAACTACGCGCTGCGGTCCATCCACCAGGCCGCCAAGGCCAACGCTCCCAGCTTCGCGCAGGCAAAGAAGCTGGCGCCGGCGACGGCGGAGAAGAGGCGGGCGGACAAGGCCGCCGAGGAGGGGATGAGGACGGTCATGTACCTCAGCTGCTGGGGCCCTAATTAGGCATAGGTCATTAGGTTCTCTTGCTCTGTCTGTTCCAGCTTTGAGGTTCCAGCAGCTGAGCTTTTGGCTTGCAACATGACCGGCCGGTTCGTCCTCATGACTGTAAATATATGACGAAAGCAGATGATGATGGTGAAAAGTTGAGTCAGTTCATCATTCAAGCATATGGATGTTTCTATAGTCTGTTGTTGTTTGCTGTTGTGCTTTCTACGAATCCTCTGTGCTTCTTTCAAAAAAAAACGAATCCTCTGCGCTGCAAGAGTTCGTGGGCGTTCGAATTCGATGGTTTGGAGCAGAATAATCACTCAGATGATAACTTACATCTGAACACTACACTTGACATGAAGCAGTGGGGGAAATGCAGCAGTAGATTTTTACAGCATAGATCACGCAGGTGGTTTATTACAGAGACGAAAATAAGCCTAAGACTAACCAAAGTGGTGTCCTAAAGGTCATTTCAGGCGTACCGTGCCAATCTCGCACACCTTTACCTATCCACATTAATTAACAGAATTCAGTTACACATGACATGGCGTCAAGTTTTTAGGAAAAAAAACTGGCTTGTTTTGTGGTGAAACAAAGCACACGCCTCTATTTCCATGTGGCCTCTCTACATTGCAATGATCAACGGTTGTTAAATAGCTCACCGTCCATGACTAGAAATGGTGCTATCATCCCTGTCACGGCAAGACATGGAGTACTGTAAATTGAAAATGACAGAAGCAGAAAGCAGGGAAGTTGTTGTTCATGTTTGAACCACCGCCCGCGGACAGGTAAAATTTGATTGCTTCGGTAAACGTGCGGTTCATTGAGAAGCTGTTGTCACAGCCAAATGACCACACTACAGCGTGTTTCAATAGCATTCTTTTATTATTATTTTTTCTATAGAGACGCATAAAAGGACAATGTTTGATTGGTGGTCCGTACCAGACTGTCTGAATTGCATCAGCAAATAGCCATCGTATCTTGAACCTGTCCCATGGCGACATGCGTCAGCAATCCGCAACGTCGCTCTCTCAGAGCCAATCTGCAGCTAATCCACGCGCTCCATTGCGTTAGAAACGGGTTAGTTTAATCAGCTAGCCATGTGGTAAAACTGAAAGGACAATTTAAGCACAACAGTGTAATCCTAATCTAGATACAGCGAACCAGACAAGAGAGCCAGTGACCCACTGGCCGGTGCGGAGAAAGCGATCTGCGCCTCTGCAGGGGAGTGAGATCGGAGCCCCGGTATCCAGAAACCAGCGTCCGCAGCACCTGTTTCGGCCGCCGCTCCTCGTGGTCGCCTCCCCCTCCGGTATATAACTCGCCGCCCGCCCCCAGCTCACAGCAACACAAGCATCAGTGCATCACACACCTCACAGCGCTATGCGAGTCACTCATCAGCGATCAGCACACCACGGCACTCTCTAGCCAATAGCCCAAGAACCGAGGAGGAGCAGGAGATCGAAGGACGACATGGAGGCAGCAGCGAAAGCGTCGTGGATGGTGGCGATGAGCGTGGGCGTGGAGGCGCTCAAGGACCAGGCGGGCTCTGCCGCTGGAACTACGCGCTGCGGTCCATTTCACCAGGCCGCCAAGCCAACGCCCCCAGCTTCGCGCAGGCCAAGAAGCTGGCGCCGGCGCGGCGGAGAGGAGGCGAGCGGACAAGGCCGAGGAAGGATGAGGACGTCATGTACTCAGCTGCTGGGGCCCTATTAATTAATTATAGACATAGTTGGATAGGTCCTCTCGCTCTGTTCCAACTTTCAGCACAGAGATTGGTCCATGTTTGTAAATATATGCACGACGATGATGATGAAAAGTTCTGTTTCTTCATTCGATCTGTTTGCGCTCAAGTCAACAAGAGTTTCGTGTGCTTCGATGTGCTGCGGCAGAACAATCGATCATGGCAAATCTGAGATGATAATCTCAGGTTCTGAACCCTGCTTCTTGATGACCCTTGAGGCAAAATGATACTAGCAACAAATCTTTTACATTCTAACTCTTTTGCTGATCAGAGGTTAACTTAATCTCAGGTCTGAGCTCCGAAGTTTTATTTAGGGAATAGCAGCGTTTAACAGTACGGTCTCCATTTCAGTTTGACAGTTCCTAATACTTTCTACTCCCAAACAATCTGCTGAAGAAGTACACAGGACATACATCTTGACGGGTTGCTTCAAAAGCAAGTTCTTTCGTATGTAATGGCATAGCCTTTGGCTCTCGAAAAGGGTTAATGGAAGACAAACGAGATGGATGAAGAAGAGCCAATAGCCTAATACTGAACGTAATGTTGCTGTGTAGCTACACAGAGAAGCTGAGTCAGAGTGAACCCATGCGACTCGGTGCGTAGAAACGGATTAGCTTAATGCCGTTCATCAAGAAAAAGAGAAGAATCCTGGACGGCTGGACGCCTCGAGTGAGTTCTAATAATAAATCTGGAAGCTCCCTCCCTCTTCATGTTCGTTGACAGCGCACTGCGCACGGGCGGCCACCACTTGATAGTAGGAGTAGAAGATAAAAAAAAAGTTATCTACTTTGCTTGATTCCTCTTCCTAATCGGTAGACCAAACTGTGTACTCTAGTATTTGGTGCCAATCTCAAGCCCAAACAGTCCTGATACAGAGAAGATGCATCGTATGCTGTGTTGGTTAGAAACGGGGTTGCGCGGCACGCGCTTCATCGTTTCTGCCCGCGACGCGGGAGACCCGCCGTTTCTGCCGCGAATAAACAAGACGACGAGGCCCGTGACGTGAGCACCTGGGCCGGTGCGGGGAAAGCGACCTGCGGCGGCGTAAACAACAAGCGGTGCCGGTGGGGGCAGGGATAGCGGAGACGCCGGAGAGCCCCCGGTATCCAGGAAAACCAGGCGCCGCAGCCGCTTGTTTGGAGTCCTCCCTCCGGTATATATCCACCCGCCCGCCCCACCTCAACACACAACAACCTCCCTCACTCACAGCAAGTCAGCAACCGCACCGATCACCAACCAGAGTTCAGTCTCTAGCAAAACAAGGCGTGCTAAGCTCCAAGCCTCCAACCCAAGAAGGAGATGGCGGGTGCAGCGAAGGCGTCGTGGATGGTGGCGATGAGCGTTGGGGCAGTGGAGGCGCTCAAGGATCAGGCGGGCCTCTGCCGCTGGAACTACGCGCTGCGGTCCCTCCACCAGGCCGCCAAGGCCAACGCTCCCAGCTTCACGCAGGCCAAGAAGAAGCTGGCGCCGGCGGAGAGGAAGCGGGCGGACAAGGCCGAAGAGGGGATGAGGACCGTCATGTACCTCAGCTGCTGGGGCCCCAACTAGAACTAGTAGGCTTCAGTGTTCAGCCGTCTCTATCTCGGCTTGCAGGCTTGCACTGCAGCCACCGGAACAGTGGGTTGAGACCTGGCCGGTTGCCTTCCTGCGATTGTAATATAGGATGATGAAAAGTTCTTTTACTACTTCACACGAGTATTTGAATGGTTCTGTTAATGTATGTTCAGACTTAGACTTGCGTGGGACTTTTAACTCTGATGAAACAAGAATTCGGTGGTGGTTCATGGCTCCATGAGTCCATGTGCTGAAACAGGACAATCGGTGATGGCAAACGTGAAATGGCAATCTCAGTTTCTGAGATATGTTCTTCCATGACAACCGTTTCGGAGCAGCTCTTATTAAGAGGACAAAATTGGTACAACGAGACTCTGTTGTCAGCTCATGGTTCATCAGAGGTCAATTTTAGTCCCTTCTGCATCAAGCGTTTGCAGCCCACATTAGTCAACCGGAATCATCGTCGAGGAGGAAACTAATCATGGTCTCCGAGAGGTTCAGGGAGAACTCTGTGCTTACGAAAAGTGGGTTTCCATGACTCCATTTCAGTGAGAAAAGTTTGGTTGTACTCCAGTTTTACTTTGTGCACGTTCCTACAAACAGCTAACCACGCGATTCAGTGAGTGAAAAGACGGACTAGTAGTTTCTACTGAGAAGGCACGAAGGCTGACCTCGGTAGAGTCAGCTGAACCTCTACTGTGCAATAAGGCAGTAAAGTTAACCCAATCCTGTTTTACTGAAACTTGCTGCTGCTACTGGTACCAAATTGAAGGTTGAAGGGTGGTCACTGTTCCGCGCGACTGTGCCCATACTGGCGCGCAAACAGTGTCTAGATACATAGGATGGGTGGGGGACTAGGGGAATGATCTAGATACAGAGTCTCGTTGTACCAATTCTGAGATACTTGAACGGTGATGGTTGCTGGGTCTGGTGCCGTCCGTTCCTATCTCGGCAACTGCAGCAAGCGACGCGGCCAGCCGTTTCTGCCGCAAATAGACGACACGGGTTCAGCCGAGCAAGCCCCGGTGCCCATCGCTGCGAACCATGGTTGTTATATATTCATGATGTTCAGTTTTGTGATGGGTGATTGATTAATACTTAGGTGTTTCAGTTTGAGCGGTTATCACTAATCCTTTGTGAAAACAAATGTGTGTCTATCTACCGACTTGTGGTGTACAGGTACCTAGTGACAGTGGTCAATGGCGTGGAGAAGGTCGAGTAGAGGCTTGCCGTACCGATGGACTGAGAGCGGTGAAGGGCGGAAGCGGGGCTCGGACTGAGGGACCACGGGCGCCGGCGGACTAGCTGTGGTGGCTAGTACTCGGCACCGGCGAGCACGACAAGACATGGAGGTAGACCGTGTTGGCCAAGTCAAGACGGTCAGCGAGCGAGTCGAACAGGAGGCTCAGGAGACTCGGAGCTAGGCCGAGCGAGGACGAGGCGGCACGAGTCGAGCGGTTTGGTGGTTTGGGCATCAAAACCATCGGAGGACGGTTTCTGAGTTTGGGCCCCAAAACTCGGGGTTCGGTAGTTGAGCCGAAAGCTACCGGTGGCGGGTTTCGCGGGTTTGGGCCTCAAAACCCGGGCGGAGCTTCCGAGGAAGCGGGGATGGCACGTGGCGGAATCCTGGAGGTTGCGTCGAGGCGACGGCAACTCCTGACAGGAAGCAGGGGCGTCCATTTAAATCGAGGAAGATATTTTCCGGAGCTTGGACTGCAATGCTTAGGCTAGATAGTTCACTCATATATCTAGGGGGTATTTGGAAAATAGCCAAAGCCCTGTTAATAGGGGATGAAGGGGTATCCTCATCCCATCTCTCGAACCCTAATCATTTGCCCCAACTCTCTCTCTAGTTCATGAGATCCCTAGGTTGTTCCCACCAACCTTTGTAAGAACTTGGTTTTGTTGCGAGGAATCGAAGACCGTAACCTCCGTAAGCCATGGTGACTTCGATTTTTCTTGATCGTGTCCCCGTTTTGCTTGTGTTCTTCGCATTTTGCTTTTCCTCTCTCTTTTTCCCGAGATGATTTCTTTTTGTAGGGAGTAGCTTTGCAAAATCCGTTTGAACCAAGTTATTCGTATTCGTGAGGAGCATCTTTGCACCGAAGGAATTCTCCTCAAACCTCACGAGTGCGTAGATCGGGCGATTTCTTTGCGGCGTTCTTCGTTTTGCCTTTTCTCTCCCCAAATCCGAGTGTTCTCGTTTATTCTCTCTAAATTGAGCGATGATTTCTTCGGGATAGCTCCCCAACTGTATAAGGATTATGCCTACAAAGTTTGGTTGCGGTTGGAGTTCATTTGGTTGAGTTTTGGGAAGATTTGGCGAAGTAAAATCAGTTTTCGCAGAGTTCATTTTTCTGCTCGTGAGCGTCGGACCACTTACCCCTAGCTCCGGACCATAGCAAGTGGTCCGGTGGTCTTAACTTTCTTCGTGTCAAGCAGCAAAGGGGCGTTGGACCACTCGTCGTACCACCTGCCTTAGTTCGACGGTGGTAGTCCGACGGGTAATCCAGAGGTGGGTTGTTTACTGCGTGTTTTTTGGCTGGGTGAGGGAAAGCGTCGGACCTCTGCTCCTTGGTCCGGAGCAGCGTCGGACTAGTCCGGAGCAGGTCGTCCGGAGGTCGGGTGTTCTCTGGTAAAAGCGTCGGACCAGCCACCGGACCACTCGTCATTGGTCCGGTGGTCCAGTCTGAATTGGTCCGTTGGTTTGCTGTTTTCGTCCGTTTTGCCTAGGTTCTTGTCTCTTTTTCCCTAGGGGTTGAGAACCTGCGTTTTGGGGTTTCCGGCGAGTTTTTCTCCACTGCCGGTGAGCTCTCTTTTCTCCGTTTTCGTCTGAATCCCTGCTCGCGTTGCTCGGGGGAGGTTGAGCATCCAACAACTAGTTTTCGGTTTTGGGAAGAGTGACCCGAATATTTCGAGAGAAATTTGAGGCTCTCATTCACCCTCCTCTGGTCGCCGTTCTCGCTCCTTCGATCGCTCATTCGCTCGTGGCCACCTGTTTCGGCCGCAAATCACTGTACAGTGTGACGCAGATCATAACGCGGTGAGCATTCATGTAGTAAAAGTTGCGTTACCAAACGCTCCAAAGGATAAGGCAGTGGTGGTATCAGGAAAACCATGTGCTGTGGCGTCTGGTTATGCCAAAAACGTCACTCTCAGAGTTTCAGTGTCTCACTCTCACACTCACTCCCTCCGTGCGGTGCGGTGGGGTAACAATAACGCAATCTGCAGTTATATCCATTAACCCATGTGATTTAACGTGTTAAAAACGGATGGGATTATCTTAACATATACTCCTAACAACGATCAGCAAGACCGTGAGAAGATTCCTGGACGGCTGCCTCGATTGATCCGTAGAATCTTGCTCGTCGTTCCACGCGATGGATTTCATTTCACTATTTACAGATCGCTACAAGCTTGCTAGGATCCCTCGTTCCTGTTTGCTGAAAGCAAGACAGTGCACAGCCGGCCACCACAGATCTGATATAAATAGATAGATGTCACAAAACTACTACCACCGCAAGGCAGGAGACGTTTCACTGAGGCAGTGGTCAGCTACTGGCCGGTGCGACTGTGCGAGTGCGAGTGCCGACTACCGAGTTTTTTTTTTTTTTTTTTTGTGTGCTGCGTACTTCGGGATCCGCAAGGTGATCAGCTAGCTCTGCAGCAGTGCTTCGTGGCACTCCTATCTTCAGCCGCGGCGGCACGCGTCCAGGAGCAGTGTCACAGGCCATAGCAGACAGGCCGCTTTCGCAGCGAATAAATAAATAAAAAACAAGGCGAGGGGATGGGCGCCACTGGGCTGGTCTGGTCTGGGACGAGATCGGTCCGTGCTACCACTACGGCACTACCAACCAACCGGAGCGGAGAGCCCCCGGTATCCTGGAAAACCAACGTCCGCGGCCACCTGTTTCGCCCGCCGCGCGCTCCCGGCCACCGCGTGTATATTAACCCACACCCACCCTCTCGTCTCAAACACTCCATCTCTGATCACAGCGACTCAGCGAGAATCAATCACCAAGCAAGCCCGATCGATCGAGAAGAAGACCACGAGACAGATATGGCCGCTGCAGCGAAGGCGTCGTGGATGGTGGCGATGAGCGTGGGCGCAGTGGAGGCGCTCAAGGACCAGGCGGGCCTCTGCCGCTGGAACTACGCGCAGTCCATCCACAAAGCCGCCAAGGCCAACGCTCCCAGCTTCGCGCAGGCCAAGAGGAAGCTGGCGCCGGCGGAGAGGAACCGGGCGGCGGACAAGGCCGAGGAAGGGATGAGGACCGTCATGTATCTCAGTTGCTGGGGCCCCAACTAGATAGGCCTCCGTTCATAGTTTCGGCTTTCCGCGACCGAGCTCGGCTTCGAACCTATCTAGCTCTGGTTGCCTTTGCCGATCCACTGTAACATAGTATGATGATGATGATGATGAAAAATTCTACAACTTGATTTCACTGCCTGAAACTCTGGATCCCTACGCTGCTGTGGTGGCATGGAAATAAAGAATGCGTTTCAGTTCATAATAAGGTTTTAGTGTTGATCGGCGTGTGGCAAAATATGAGTCAGTAAAAACCTGAAACTCTGAGTTGTCTTCTTCATTGATGACACCAAATTTACTGTTACACCATGTCTCATGGTGATGTGGTTTGGTTTATTAGCAGAGGCCCTGTCCATGTAGCAAGACAAATAAACCAACTGGCATTGTATTGTATTCCTCAGCCAGGCCACAACTGAAGATAACTTCCAAGTATCTTGTATTGATGACAACTGAAGATAACCTCCAAGTATCTTATTATATATATATAAAAAAACAACTCCAAGTATCTTTTTTGTTTGTTAGTTTTTTTGTTTTGAAACGGTCAGCAGGAGACCTGCCCCAACTTGGGGTGTATTGATATAGGAGGAATATCTTTCATCGATGGTACAAGACATCTGAGTCTTCAGTTCAGTTTGGCAGTTTCAACTTTCTACTGAACCTTGTTATAAAACAAACAAACAAACAAAAACTTTTTACTGGACCTTATAAAACACTCGCTATGAACAAGCAGCACAACCATCGATAGATTATAGCCAGAAAATACCTAGTACTGATGATGATAATAAAAATAAGCGCCTGACGTCAGGCTATTTTAACAGATTTATATAAAAAAATAATGTCAACATTTGTATTTTTTATTATTATTCTAATGATATTTATTACACTTCATAAATATTAGCTTTTTATACGTATGATTTAGATTAATAAATTAATCTTTAAAAAGATCAAGATGTATAGTCCTTTGAAGATAGAGTTAATAAATTAATCTTTTAAAAAATGTCATTCTTACCTCCAAAGAAGTAAGTATTTTGATCCTTGACCAAATATGTATACAAGAGTAATTTATGATGCATAATTAGTGTCGCTGAATATTTTTACAATAAATTTATATAGAGATAACAATGTTACTATCATTTTCAATAAACCTAATCAGTTCCGACACGGAGTATAACACGTTAACACTATCAGCACCAGTAGCAAAATTTGAAATTTTCCGTACGAGATGTGTGACTCGTCACTCATGTAACCGCCAGGGACGGGCTGCAACGAGTCATGGACTCATGGGCCATAGAGCAGGTGTCTCCGTTGCATCATCAAACGTCGAAAGGGACTGCGCAGCGTGGAAACCATGTCCTAGAGCCCGCTGGTTTCCTCTGCATGATGTCTGTCCGCCTCTCCCATGGTTTGGGTGATTCTATCCCAGAGCAGAGCATGTGGTGAAAACCTGGAGTTCACTATTCACTCGTGTGATTCTGTGCGTGAGAAAGCAAGAAGTTCCACGGGTTCGTGTCGAAATATATATATAAAATACTGTGTAGTGGACACTGGACAGATCACAGATGAATGAATAAAGAGCAGGTGAAGAGAATCGTTGAATCGACGAATATGATACGCCATGCAGACATTCAGTCAGCGAGAAAGAATAAGACTGACCGCAGCGCATAATGGGAAGGCCCGCTATCCATCCCAGCTCAGCTTTTAGCGTAAAAAAAAAACGTACACCGTGAACGCTAACCCGAACGTCTGCCACGCGCTTCCGCCATGTAGAACGTGATACAGAGGTCACGCTAAGAGAGAGCGCAGGAGAGGCGTGGGCCCCAGGCGCTGCCGCACACAGAGGTAGGATGCGTGGGAGGGAGGAGAGAGAGGGCAGGATGGGTCCCACAAGTTCAAGCAACTAAAAATATGTTATAATTAACAAACCAAAAATCCAAATAAAATTTCGATTACACCATTAAATTCGTTATAATAAATGCTTCAAAACAAGATCTCAGATGAATATATTTCGATAAAGTTATAAATAAGTTATAATGTTAATAGTTGATATGGAGTACGAGATATAGAGTATGATGGGTGCGGAAGAAAGACGTATAGAGGAGAGAATTTTGATGGCTAGGACAAATAGAGGATGAATTTAGATGAATAGCAGTGCGGACAGTCTAAGGACCGCAACTATCTAGGTGAAGCTAAGATATTTTTAAAAAATGTTTGTCAAAATAGCTTGACCAACAACTTTATATATGGATAAGAGAGAGAAAGAGGGAAGAGAGCTATGATAAGCTACTAATTTTAGTTTCATCCCGTTTCATATTATTATAAGAGGAAACAAAAAACAGTTTTATGGATAAAGTTGTTTTAGAAAAAGGTGTTTGAAAAAAAAAACAGATTACTTAACCAAACAAACAGGCCCTAAGGCTGGCTTCGTTGGGTGAGCAGTGAGTTGCGAATTTTGCCACATCTCGATGCGATTTCCTGTTAGGATTAGGATCGGTGAGACAGAGAATTGCAGAGTAGTACCAGGCACCGTGTCATCTCATTCTCATCCATCATTGCTTCAACGCAGTCCCTCCCGTCTCTCGTACACTTTGAACGCGACGTAACCGCGGCACACGTACACCCTCGTCAAGGTCAAGCTAAGCTAAAGCTAGGTGCTGCCTGAATGCCTGATCGTGATGGAGGTGTGCTGTGCTGAACACGGCCGCTTGAAAAAAAAAAAAGCCCAAGCCAGGAGCCGCATTCGGAGCAAGTGGCTAGCACACCGACAGGCGACAACTGACAGGCCACAGCACTAGCAGTAGCCGCGCGCCGCATTTTCCAGCAACCGAGACCCGAGAGAGGCCAGGCCAGGGCAGTTAAACCTCGGCGTCCGGGCGCGTCGTCAGCCGCTCGCCCTCTGCACCCGGTTTTCAGGAGCTCCCCCCACTGTTTTGCACGCGCGGCCAGCCGAGCCCCCCAAAACCACGTGCCCCGCACGCAGCGACGGCCCACTCCCATCCCACTCCCAGGTCGCAGCGGCCCGCCCGGCACCCTCGCCCGGTCGTCACCCCGGCTATAAGACCAGCAGCCGCACGACGCCGTCTCGGCAAAGACGTACGCTAACCCAATCACCGAAACAAGCAAGCTGCAGCCGAGCGAGAAAGTCCTCGACCGATCATAATATGGCGAGCGGGAGCGGCAAGGCAAAGGCGTCGTCGTGGGCGGCGGCGATGAGCGTCGGCACCGTGGAGGCGCTCAAGGACCAGGCCGGCCTGTGCCGCTGGAACCACGCGTTCCGGCAGGCGGCGCAGCAGCAGCGCGCCAGGAGGCCAGCAGCAGCCGCGAGCGGCTCCGGCTCCGGCGGGCCCGGCAGCAGCGCCGCGCCCGCGGCCTCGGTGGCGAGGAGGAAAGCAGAGCAGCAGGAGGAGGAGCTCCGGACGGTCATGTACCTCAGCAACTGGGGTCCCAACAACTAGCTACGAACTGCTAGCTGATGATAGAGCAGTGAGGACTTGTTTGGATGCAAGCCTCTCCCAGTCCCAGGCGAAGCTGGCCGGGCAACAATCTGATCTGACCCCGATGAGACGAACGTCTAGGATTGCTCTCTGCCCGTCAGCCAACCTTGCCAAGATAGATTATTAGGCGCTAGCGTTTCGCTACTACGGAGTACTCTAGTAGTTTGTTGTACGAACGACGAGGCCAGTTCTTGTGGGCGGATGAATCATCCAACATGCATGGAGTATTGTATGCGTGGATGAGCATGTGTACGCCAGGAAGTTGTTGAACACGATGTACACACATGCGCAAGAGCTTAATTTTGCATAACTAAATATTGTGCCATACACATGCAGTCTTTTTTTCCTCTCTCTCTCTCTCTCTCTCTCTAATATCATTGTATTAGAAGAAATCAAAGTTCAAATTACAATAATTTGAGACCATTGGCCTATCCCCGACATGCATAGTCTTTTATAACAAACTACTTTGTTTCAAGGTTATGTCGTTGTCCTACATATCATACATGCATAGCCTTCTGATGAAACATTGTTGCCTCGTCTCTAAACTGTTTCTCTCGGTCCAATCAACCGGCTTGCTCAAAGCAGAGCTGCTTTCTCGCTTCGTCTTGTCTCCAAAACCTCATCCTTCCCTGGATGCTGCTCGTGCCCCTGCCTCGATCGGACCGCCACACGTACAATCGTCTATCAGTAGCAGTTATCTATGAGAGCGCGCGAGCAATTGTAAGGTGTAAGAAATGATGACCCAAGGTACGATGAAACCAGACTCTGACAGACCCTAGTCAAATGCTGAAACCAGTAAAGAAATTGTCACTTAACAGCACTCGGCATGCTTTTAAAAATGAATGAAGTCCAGCCGTATGTTTACTGAAGCCAACAATATGGAATAATCGGAAGGTTCCAATGCAGATTTTAGACATTGGAAATCCTAGTTATAACTTGTCTAGACAAAATACGAAACTTTCCAGATGAGAATCCAATCCGGGATTTTGAAACTTCCAAGTCCCATCTTGCTAGCTTCTCTGTTACGTACTATGTTTGTAAGTTTTCATGATCACATTTCTTCGACGTTCTTCCGGTTCCAAGAAAAAGGTTGTGGGGGTAGTGGCAGTGTGGACCCATACAGTGACAGTGCACCACTTTGTTCTAATCCACCTACTTATATCTAGTCAGCTCCTGTCGCTCATTGGACGGGGATTTTCACTGGATAACTGAAAAGTCCCCATCCACCACCACCCACCACATTCCTAATTCGCTAGACCGATCCCGTGTGCTGAAACCTGTCGCGGCAGAAAGAAGCAAAGCTAGCTAGAAAGGAGTCACACTGAAA
The DNA here is from genome assembly GCA_022036555.1 of Microstegium vimineum. Lineage (NCBI taxonomy): Eukaryota > Viridiplantae > Streptophyta > Magnoliopsida > Poales > Poaceae > Microstegium > Microstegium vimineum. The sequence continues at coordinate 51,711,284 of CM039131.1, read as the reverse complement.
TTGACAGGCCGGCCCCATCCGTGATCCATCTCCCCTGCGCCAGATTTCCTTCCACTGCATCCATCATGGTCATGGCTTCGCGCTTTGGTGCTAAGGCACAGTACCCACCACCATTACCAAGCGCCATTTCGTCTTGTCCTCACTCGGCCACCACCGGATGCTCAAAATCCGGCTGCAGAAATGCTCTCTCCCACATATGTATTTTCGCACACCGGAAAAGAATGTCATGTCATGTTAGACGGAAACAGCGGGCAGTTGTGCTGTGTACACAGCTAGCCGCTCTGCACTCTGACGGTTTTTGGAACTGATCGAATCCTATTATGCTCTACCTCGCATATATGCAAAACTTGAACGCTCTAGTGCCATGTTATTACATCAGCAGGACAGTTAACTGATTCACAGTAGCAGCTGTGGGTTTGGTTGTTTACAGCATCGCATCGATGAGCCTGACTGAGGTTCGCGAGCAGGGTGGCGTTGGCGTGGGGAGCGGCGCAGGCCGTGGCCGCGAGGGCCAGTCTCAGGCAGCCGCCGGCGCCACATAGCAGGCCGGTTCCTGGCGCTGTACGTGAAGGCCGAAGCCGGGGGCGGCTACCGAGCGGGCGCAGTGAGGACATGCTGGTGGGGGCCTGGCCGGCGTGCCCGCAGACAAGGTGGAGAAGTGGAGGAGAAGGATGGGAACGTGATGCAGCTCGTCTGCTGGGGACCCAATTAGGCTAGGCCGCTAGGTAGCGCACGGTTTCGTCACCGATCTTTGATGAGCGGTGTTAGAGACAGAGACGTGCCTATGACGATGCAAGTGTTTGCTCGATCACTGTATAATACACGGGCACGGAAGGATGTAAAAATTGCCACAGTAGCAAGGAACTTTTAGTGGCATCTAAGGATGCACAATTATTCGTTCCCGATTAACTGCTCTGGGTTCTGGGTTATAGGTTGCCGCGGCGTCACAGTAAAGCGACGAGTGATAGCGGAGACGGCGAATGGCGCGGTTCCGGTGCGCTTCTGGCAAATCAAGAGGCCTCGCTGCTGCTTCTTGTTGTAGCTCAGGCTGGCCTTTGACACCGTTGCAACATCAGTCGACAGCCACAAAAACCATCAGTTGAACAGTCTCACGAAACAAGCAAAGAGACGCAGTGCAGCATCCAAATGTTGGCGTAACCTTCTCATCACGTAAGAAAAAAAAACTTTTTTTCTTGAAATATCACCACGAGATTGGGCGCTGCAGAAGTGCAGATAGTCAGATAGTACAAAGACAAACTGCGTGCTGTGTATGCACATGGAGAGACCAACACGAAGTCTTGTTCTTATTCACAAGAATCAACGTATGGCCGGGTGTCTTCAGATGCTAGATCCTATATACTGTAACAAAATTTACATCTTGTTTTCAACCTCAAACAAAACAAGCTTGCACATCACTAGCTAAATCATCTTTGACGTAGCAGTGTGCTCGAGCACACGCTACACAAGATGCTAATACTACTAGGTCAGGTGTTGGGTCCCCAGACGGAGAGGAACATGACGGTGCGCAGCGCCTGCTCAGCGCGCCGCCGCTTCTCCTCCTCGGCCTTCCTCCTTGCCACCGCCGCGGCGCTCGCCCTTCCCGACTCCACCGACGACCCGGCGGTCGGCGTCGGCCTGCTCCTCGCCATCGACGCCGACGACTGCGCCTTGTCCTTGGCCGACCTCCCCGTGCTGTCCCGCACCGCCTGCGCCGCCCGCGCGCCAACCCGGCTCATGTACCTCAAGCTCATCGGCCTTGCGATTGCTCTCCTCGCTTTCGCTTCCCTTCTCCTGCCCCGCACGGAATCGCCAAACGCTTTGCGACTTTTTGTGTTGTGGATTGAGTGATTGACGTGGAGTGCGGAGAGGCGCGCGGGCATTTTATACTGCAGCGGAAGCAGAGGGCGCCCTCTGTTTGTGTCTCTGTTTTCTGGTGGGCGGGGGCGCGCGGGGAACGTGGTTTGCCTTGAATCCGGGAGGATTATCTCAAACAGCGGCGGCGTTAACTGCGGATGCCCACCGCCCGCTGCCGGAGAGCACTCCAGAAGCTATCATTTGTCTTGTCGCTGATCTTATCATCACGTGTGACGTCGACCGCGACGCGTCCTGCCTGTCGTGGCTCTGACAGATTACGTGATTGGAAATTCCTGCTTTCTACTACTCCTTTCTGAATTTTGTTCGAACACGGTATCAGATACTCCGTACTATATGTTAGGCCTTTGCTGTGGCCTGTGGATCTCTTCCGTTCCAAAAGTCGTTTCCACGGTGGTGACGTTTCAAATTAGGTGTCCAACTGATCCTGGGTTGGAAAAGCAGATGAATAATCAGCTGGTAATTAGGCGACAAACAGATGAATATACACACGTGCTTCCAGCGAGGAGAGAGATAGAGCGATCGCATTGGACGTAGCACACAGAAATTCAGTCAGTGATATATAGATATAGCCGGCCTACACATGGCTGTTAAACTTGAAATTTACAGATTAAATCGAGCATAACAACGAGCAGTTTCGCTAACAGCAGTGGTTAGCATCTGAAATCTGAACTCGTGGCAAAAAAAAAAAAACGAAACAACAAAGGGAGGGAGCAGCAGTATCACTAACAGCAGCAGTGAACACTCTGAATCTGGAACGAATTCAAAACTCCGGACTGCATGCACAACTCAGGCTGCACGAAGGCAGAATCAGCATCAGCCGGACAGGTTTTCTATCTAATCTAACTAAGATGAGCGATGTCGACCTCGTCAGGGATCTTGAAGGTGTCCGCCGCACCGAACTTCTTCCTCCCGTCCTCCCACTCGTCCTCGTCGTCATCCAAGCTGTTGCTGTCGTCGTCCTCGTGGCCGTGGCACGACGGGGAGGAGGGGTCGTTTACGCTCTTCGACCTGCACGGGTCATTAGCCAGCATGGCAACCTGACGGAGGTTCGAGATCTCCACGACCACCGTGTCGTCCTCCTTGGGGAGTGGCTGCTTCCATGGCTCCCCGTCGATCCTCATGAACGTGTGCTCCGCTGCTCCCTTGTGGAACTCGAACCGGATTCGGTGGGCCTGAAAGCAAAATGCCATCAGCAATCTTCAGTTTCCTTTCCTAGTTTGTTGCAGGGCGTTCCGAACTGCTGAAAGAGCAGAGTAGTTCACCTGCGCTAGACGAGTTCCATGGCCATTAGGAGCCAGCAAGATGAGCCCATGCCAGGCGTCACGGAAGCCGACAACCTCGATAAGGCCATCATCAACGTAAGGTGCAGTCAGGTCTCTCTGCATATTTTGCCATGAATGAAAATTTATGAATCTCTGACAAGTGCCCATAGTATGTCATCAACACAACAATGGAGTCTGTAGCTGGTTTGGAGAAGGAAAACTCACGTCTTGTGCTTTCCTAGTGCCAGGTGTTCCCCAAGGATTCAACCCTCCTGAGAAGCTTGGCAGGTTGAGGCAGATAACTGATTGAATGCTGAAACAAGAAGGGCAATGTTTTTCAGTTTTATAATACTAGTTTGTAATTTTATTTCTTACCAATAATCAATACACCTCAATATGGATTAAAGCAGCAGGGATTTCATATGCACAAAATGAAAATTAATCATACATGGATATGGCTGGGTAACAATGATATTACCTGCGAGGAATCTTGAGCTCTTCCCATTGGCTACCAGGTCTTCTCATGATCTTCACCTTTGCAAGTTGAGAAATGTTCCTGAAAGTGGAAGTTGTATAGGTCATATACGCAAATCAGAGGTCAAGGAATGCAGAGACTCTTAAAGTGATGGTGAAGGAGTTCCTTTATACAGACAGAACTAGTGTCACCATACTTCGATACTACACTGAAAACATGCTGATGTAGAAACATGAAGTATAATATGATCAAGATCAGAAGCACTATAGCTGCATTAGTGAAAAAGTACCTTGAAGAAAGATGGTTTAGGGAATGTTTAAATCCAAGCTTAGCATATGTACCCTGCATCAAAGAAATGCATTATACTAACCATGCTCATGGGGTTTGCAAATCCTAATGACCCATCAGGTCAAGTGAAAAAAATAGTAGTATTCGAAAAAAAACATAAAAAGAAAAAGAAAATATACCTGATTTCTTAGCTGGTGTCTGAATTTCTCTGGATTTCTCTTTCTTTCAGAGTGGAATTCATAGGATACTTGTGCATCCATTCCTGCAGTATGTTCAAATCATGACTATCATGGTTACTAACCTTCTCCTATATCTACTACAAACAGGAATACATAAGGATTTACTGGGACATCAAATTCCCTGTTAGAAATGGCAAAAGTTTGCATCTACTGTATTGTAAATACCACACACCATCAAACATTCTTGATGAAAAGGTTTATGATTCTAAGTGGCAGAATGAACAGACTACATAGAACTCTTACCCAAGCTAAAATAATTCCAGAATCCTCCACGGAATGTGTGGTAGCCCTCCTGAAAAAAGAAAATCAATAAGATGCTGATCTATATGATATATGGCACTTAAAACTAGAGCACGACTATCAAAGTCTGCCTTTACATTATTTATTTAAAAAAAGTAACAGAAAAAGGTTGCATCTGAAAGATATTTCTTACCAAATTGAAAGAATCGCAAGCTGATACACGGTGGAAAGCATGCAATGAATGTGGAAGATCTAAGGGAGCAATAGGATCGCATGGGCCTTCCTGTGGAATTCGCATCCTCATGATGATATGCCAACTGAAACAGAAAAATACAACTACAAGTTAAACAGAGTGTTTTCTTTCGTATGCTGCACATAAGGACATGTTCTAATGTTGCTAAGATAAGTGGAACAATAACTGGAAAAGAGCATAAAACAGTTCATCATATGAGATGGATGAACGAGCTCATGCAGTGTCATGAGCAAAACATTATCTTTAGTTCTTTGTAAGCAAGACAGTACCTGTCAATATTCATTTCTCTTGCTCTTTTTACTTGACCCAGGAATGATTTCACTGCTGCTTGGTCAGTAGCTGGATTTTTCTTTCCCTGCAGTCAGATTAAAATACAATATTCCTTTTCAGAATTGTAAAACTTGATACAAGCCCTCCTAAAAACATGGCAATTGAACAGGCAGAATTGCATGGAAAAAACATCATACTAATTTAATAACAAATTTCCCAATTTTCTACATTAAAATGAAAAATTATGTTGCTTAACAGAGACTGATGCTCAGGCATAACATTTCTGTTAGCAAACAATAATAAAAGTAGTGTGTTTCTAGTGGCTAACTTTTATGGTTTTATTGTGTTTGTTTAACAGTCAAATAAGAAATTTAACTCTATATTTCTTCATTTGCACAAAAAAACTTAAACTTTCCAGAGACATAAAACACAGAGAGGTAGAATATTAATCATAATTAGAAATTCAGTATGCTCAAAATAAGCAAAAGACATTAACATACCCATCCAAATGAAAAAGGGAGGTTGTTTCCGGTTCCTAGAGGCACAGTAGCAACAGGAGGGGGATGTGATAGCTTCAGGTCACTAACTACTCCAAGCAACCAACTTGCCGTGCCGTCACCACCAGCAACCTATATTTCAAAGATCCTTGGTTAATAAAAGGACATATAGAACCAGAAATTCATTGGACCCACAAATAGAAAAGTAGGTTTCTCACAATTAGCCTTAAGCTCTTCTGGATTTGAGTAGCAACAAGGTCACCGTTAGACTTGAGCTTTTCAAAGTTGCAGTATATTCTGTGTAGAACCTTATCAGGAGCCTCATCCGAGAGATCAAAAACCTTTGAAAAAATGAATGGATCCAACAATGAGAAAATGATTTGAAGTACTACTATAGTATTGTGCAATGTAATGCATATTCAGTGTTACAGCATTGCCAAACTGTTAGCCTATTCACCTGCGCTTCATTGAGAAGTTCACGGTATGTTTTGATCAGACTGCTTCCCAGTTGGCCACCACTTCTAGAGTTGATGAAGACTACAACAGGGCAACATGGCACACTATCAACGGTGGCTTGTTCAGAGTCCGGCTTCAGTATGTAATCAGGGATGTAGTAGTCTGTCAGTGGCCCACATGAGCTGTGGCAGGAACCATTTGTGCAGATTCTGTGCTCCATCCTGCAAAAGCATTTTCATGAGTAACCACAGTTGAATCCCCCTCTCTCCCCCTTATCTTCCATCCACTGAGAAGTGGAAGGAAACTAGAAGGTGCAGGATGGCCAAAATTACTTGTAAAGCTATATGAATTCACTATGGCCATCTTGTTTACAAAATCTCAAACGATTCAATAAAAAAAAAAACCATGATATCTGCACAGGATTGTTGATGCATTGTCTATAATCTGTAATGACAAAAAGGAATGAGATATTCCCCTAAAATAAAACATTACTAAAAAATCCCCTATCAAGGAAATATGCTAGAACGAAGAGAACATTATTAAAAATTTCTTCCTGTTGCAACTGTTCTCACCCAATTCTGGATATCCTCGATTCGCATTATATATTACCGTGTTTCATACCATCATTGCATAGCAAGAAACAAAAAGCAGCATAAAAATAATAAATTATACAAAGGGCATCTAGCCTAGAGCGAATAAAGAAAACGGACCTACTGATTATTTTCGCAAAAATAATCATTTTTTTAAAAAAGCATCAATTTCAATAATCATACTCTGCAAAAGACATCTTTCGGAAAGAATAATGGAAGCAATGAAATCGCAATGTCAACAGTTTTCCTCGGTGAAACAAAACAATGCTACAATGCTCCGTCAATGTCTACAGAACTAGCGGCAACCGAGTGAAATTGTGCGCCAGCCAAACAAAAATGGGATCCCAAGCACATGGACGGGAAGGGTCGGAAACGGGAAGCCACGCTTGACCCTGTGCGCATCCGGGCATGAAAGGTACAGTAGAGTGCAAGAACCAACCACCGAGCCGAGGCAAGGATCGAGATCCTAGCAAGATCTCGATTACCGGCAAGGGCACCGTAAATGGAACACGGCATCCAAGTAAAGGTCAAGAAGGGAAAGAAACCCGCAGGCAAGATCCCCCGTGAGAAGACAGAGCAGACAGAGGCGGTCGGTTCCCTGGATTTTACCTGGAATCCCAAAAGAGAATCGGGGCGTCCTCCCCGCGCCCTTTGGTGTGGATTCGGCTCCCCGAGGACAGGAACTGGGTGTGGGTTTGGGCCTGGATGAGAGGAGGCAGGTATTAATAGGGAGACCCGACGGAGGCGAGGCGAGGCGAGGACGACGAGGAAGGAAGGAAGCAGCGGAGAAGAAAAGGACCTGGACCTCCGTTCGAATTGCGTTCGTTCAATGGCGCTGGCAGGCAATTGTCCACCTCCGGCGCTACATCCATTGGCATTGGCATTGGACCCCATCACGTCACGTGATGGCAGCACCTCCTCGCTTTCCACTTTCCCGTATTTTTCTTTTCTTTTTCTTTGGGCTGGTTAAGGCTAGTCACAGTCGGAGTTTCATCAGAGTTTCATTAGCATTTAATAGTCTGCACCATATACACTTCTGCTGATGTGGCACTGTTTTAATGAAGAGAGAGAGAGGAAATAAGTGTCATAGGGATGAAACTCTCTTGACACGATTAGCAACTCTCTCTGAGTCATACAATTAAATGCATATGAAACTCTAAGATGAAACTTTACATTAAGATTAAGAGTGAGAGTTTCATTCAAATTTCATTTCATTATAGATGACATGGCAGTCTTAAAAACAGTGCAATGAAACTCTCCACTGAGACTAGCCTAACATGTCAAGTTTACATTGTTTCTCCTTTCCCAAATTATATGATTCACAGCTGTCGGAAGTTCAAAATATTTTTCATTCCCAAATTATAAGTCGTTCTAACTCTAACTTTGAGAGTCAAAACATTTCTAATTTAGCTAGAATATAAAATAGTAATATTTATGGTACTAAATAGTTTGTATGAATTATATTTGTACAGTATACCTATTCCATATCATAAATAATTTTCTCTTTAATTTTGGTTGAATTTGAGATGTTACGACTTTCCAAAAATTAGAATGACTTATGATTTAGGATAGAGAGGGAGTACAACAATCAATAACTAGTAATGATTAAATTGTTCATAAAATATGTACTAATATTGTATTTTTGTCAAATTTTAATATATTCCTAAAAAAACTGGTCAAAATAAGTGAAGTTGGTCTAAGGTCAGTCTCAATGGAGGTTTTATTCGAGTTTTATTCGTATTAAATATGTTGTCACATGTGCACTTTTGATGATATGATAGTGTATTTAAGAAGACAGAGAAGAAATGAGTTTCATCTACGTGAAACTCTCTTAGCACGAATATCAACTCTTTATGAGTCATGGAATTAAATGTCTATGAAACTATAGAATGAAACTCTCCACTGAGAGTGAGTGTTTCATCCGAATTTTATTTCATTCTATATGACATGATAATTTTGGAAACAACGCCACAAAACTCTCTATTGAGACTGACCTAAGACCGAGGTAACAGAGGGAGTAACTATTAGTTGAAGATGCAATTTATGCAGCATTATTGGTATCAGTCATAATCTCAATCTTTTTTTTTGTCACAAGTTGGTTATGGGGTCTTCGTATTGTTGTTTTAACTAACATATAGTATTCTCTAGTGTTGTTCCTCAGCAAAAAGAAACATATTATGTAGTGCTACTAGGCTAGCAATTTGAAACCAGATTGTACTACCATGACTAATATCCCATTCAAAAAAATGACCAGGTTTGCTCTTGTATAAAATCCTCATAAACCAAACTTTCGTTGACTAGAATGTACATGCGGACTATGTCATCAAACGTTGTATAATAGTAGTATTATTAGGTTCAAATAAAACATTTTACAACGTGACAAGTAGTCATAGGTTTTTTTTCTTTTTTTTGAGTGGTAATTGGTATATATAGCTACAGGCCTACAGCAGTGGAGAGTGGGGACGGAGCAACAGAATCAGCAATATACCATTTCGGTCATTCCCCAATTCATCAAAAACTAACACGAAACTAGAATGGCAAAATTCTCCTAAGAGCAACTCCAAAACACTTGATAAAATTAGATGCTAAATTGTGAAATTTAGCCATCATGTAAAATAGAAAAGTCATCTAAAATGTAGAGTTCTACAACAACCTAACTAAATTGAAAAATATATATAGCAAACAAGACTCGTTAGGGAATATGACCAGCGAAAAATGATAGGATAGCCAACTAAGTAAAATAGAAAATAATATAAATAAATTGACAAACTATTGAAGTGATTTTTTAGAACACAATAACTACAAATGACTTCGTTGAAGTTGCTCTAATAATAGCCAAACACAAACGCTACCTAGAAAAAGGTGTACGCAGTGGACGACGACAGCACCGCTACTGCGCCTCGAACTCAAGCTAGCTAGCAGAGCTGACCGCCGTCGCCGTCGCCGTCGCCGATCCGATCCTTTTTGGTGGCTGACATGTGATCCTCGCTCGCAGTCGCAGATGACGGCACGGCAGAGTGAAAGAGTGGTAGAGCAGACAGCGCGAGTGGGTGGCTGCTTGCGCTGTTGGCTGGTTGGCGCGCTGCACCGCACCTGCTCCCCCTTCCACTTGTTTGCACGCACACGACCACACCCACCACAGGTCCGTGAATTCCCCGGCCGCTCGGTCAGTTTCAATTTCAACTCGTTCCATCGATCTCACGACCGCACACGCCTGCATGCACGCAAGCGTCGCCGGCGAACGCCGAATAGTGGGGGTTGGGGGATGCTTAGCCGCGTTGGGCAACGCGAAATTGCGAAGCCCGTCGCCGGCCGGAGCTTCGGAAAGCGCGTTTACTTAGCAGCAGAGAAACGACACGAAGCGAAGCGGATAAATATTTCACGTCGCTCCGGTTGAACGGTTCAATCTTTTGTCCTTTTCCCAAGGGGTTGTTTTGTTCAGGTAGTACCTGCTACTTCAATTAAACGACACCGAGTTCATGTCATAAATGTTTTCCACCATATTACTCTTTTATTAAGGTCTGTCTATATAAATTTATTTTCAACCAACACATCGCCATGTTCGTTTGTCTTATCAACCAGCTTATCAGTCACAGAAACAGTGTTTTCCTCTAAAAAAACAGTAAAAAACGACATCAGACGGTTTATCAGTCACCGAAACGATCAAACGAACAGGACGATATGTGAATTAGAAAAGAAGAAATAAACAACAAATTCTTCCGGTTCAGTTCAATCCGTTCAATCCACGTGAGAAACTGAGAAATCAGGTTTGTCCAAACAATCACGCATGTCCGATATTTCCTTTTCGTTCTCTATATCTAATTATATCTATGGAAATCCAAATAATCACACTTGTGCTCTGGACCGGAAGAAACAATTGGGTCGAATGAATCTGCGTCTGCCCCGGTCCATGCCTTGGAGGATGGTATTCTTGCATCGCGGCCTCGCGCTCGCGGGATTGTTCGGCAAAGCAGATTTCCGCACCAAAACTACTATTTAAGGCCCATTAAGATCCAAATCGATAGGGCCTATCGGAGGAATCGGGGCCCAATGTGTGCTCGACAGGCTGGGCCACCCCGCGTTCTTTAACACCGGGCCGAGGTCACCGTCCGCCCGGCCGACGACGCGCCTGAATGCCTGATGCAGCGGTGCCGGTGACCGGTGAGGTCAAGTGGTCAACGGCTTCGAAGCCGAACCCGCCGCCCGCCGGTGACCTGGGTGGTAGGGGAGTATCTGGCCGGCGATGTTGAGAGAGGAGGCCGCCGACCCTCAGCACCACCACGTCGCCCGCTCGAACTCTCTATCTAGTCTGCAGGTTTGCGCCGACCACCCCGTCGTACGTGTCCTGACGGCCTCTTTCTCTCCCCACCATTTGCGCAAAATTTTATTTCTCGAAATGTGTTGGCGTTTAACACTTTAATGCCATCCTCGATCTGCCTGCATAAAGAGTGAATGGAGGCAATGTAGGGATAGTTTGCCCAAATATGGTGTCAGCTCCACCCTGCTCTGCCTTTACGCAGACAATATGAGCCAATGGAGTGACTGTGATGGTCCTTATATTCCTGCAAGGTATGCACATTCTAAGTCTGAAGTTTCAGAATCGGTCATCCAGAACCGGCTATTGGGGAATTGGGAGTGATCCCAGTTCAGTTCTTGCTTGTTTTGTAGTGCATGTGAGCATGTCCCTATCAAGACTCTTCCGGCCTAACCTACTAATGACATCGTTTACAAATTAAAATATTTATTTAGTTCTCTAGCAAGCTACGCGTTCGGGCGTGGCATCTACAGATAGTGACATCTCGCAATAGTCAAATTTGATCACATAAACAAGTGCTAAACTCTTCAGTATTGTCGTCTAAGCCAAGATGTCAAACCAAACAAGATAAATCATATCCTATATAATAGCATCATGTTCCATCATCATATCAAACTAACAGTTTTTTTTTATCATGTGACATTACCCAGTTGACCAAATGGTTCTGTTGAAAAGAGGAGCATTAGCGATTCCTTGGCTTGCAGAAGGCACGCAATTTCCTGTTTGACCTGCATTCATATGTGCCAAGCATAAAAGCCTGATGTATTGCATGTATTGGTAGTAAGGTACTACCTTCTTGATTGGCATCATGCACTTCTGCGTGTTTGGCTTCCTGAAGAGGCAAATCATCAAGCAAATAGGTGAGGTGATATGATGCTTTCTGCCTTATTCTTACATGCATCTGAGCTTCATGGTTTCTTCAGTCTTCTTGTTCTTCTTCTTTCTTTCATTCTTTCTTTTTATTTGTTTTTTATGAAGTGATGTCCAAAATTGACAATCGAATACACACTTATAAAGATGCTTTCTTCTTTTTATCAGCATATTTTTCAATCCATTGTAATGTTGTTACTTTCCAAATCCTGCTGTCGCTCAGATTATGAAACTTGATATTTGATTTAGCATCAGTGTAATTTCCATGGCAGCAGATTTTCAGATGTACCTGTCATTGTTTAATTTACATGGATTGTTATGTAGGTTTGTTGAATACTCCAATAAAAAAGGAGTATGTTTGTCACTTTGTTAACTTTTCACGAAATTGCAGGTGCATGGAGAATACGGAAACCATTTCATATTGTTGGAGAAGATAGATCAACATCAGCTGCAGATGATAACATATATGAAGATGATTCGGTGAAAAGATCAATTTTGAGCTCACCATTAGTTGAGTTCAGCACTGTTTATTCAGCAACAAACAATTTCAGTGAAAAACTTGGTGAAGGTGGATTTGGTCCAGTTTTCAAGGTGGAGTATTGGATAGATCATATACTTCCTCCAACTGTTATGATATGGTCAAATGTTCAGTTAATTCTTTTCATGTGAATAACCGTAGTGGATACTTGATTGTATCTCCAGGGTATACTACCAGATGGCCAAGAGATTGCTATTAAGAGGCTATCTAAAAGCTCCGGGCAGGGATTGGAAGAGTTCAAGAACGAGGTGACGGTGCTATCCAAGCTGCAACACCGGAACTTAGTGAGGCTTTTTGGTTGTTGTATTCATGGGGAAGAGAAGATGATGTTGTATGAATACATGCCCAACAAGAGTCTTGACTCATTTATTTTCAGTAAGTTTCAGTTTCTTGCAGTTCTGATCTTATATGAATAGTTTATACAGTCAGCCAGTAAATAATTTTTTCTATGGGCATTTAATACTCTCTATAATTTTTCAGATGAAAGTAAGAGACTCGTATTAGGCTGGAAATTGCGATACAAAATTATTCAGGGAATTGGAAGAGGGTTACTGTACCTTCATCAGGATTCCAGGCTGAAAATTATTCATAGGGATCTCAAAGCAAGCAATATTTTACTAGATGATGATTTCAACCCCAAGATATCGGACTTTGGCATGGCTAGAATATTCGGTGAACACCAGCTTCAAGACCTTACTCGTCGAATTGTTGGAACCTAGTAAGGCTGCTTTTCTCTTTTTCTCGCTACAGCATATAGCTGAACAGGGAGTTGCATTCCATTGCATTCATCTGCTTCTGCAATGGTTGGTTTAGTGCTGCGTAGTAATTGCTTCTTCTTTATAGTAACCTTTCTAAGCTTACTGCTTTATTCGGTTAATAGACAAATTAATTCCCCTTCTAGTAGCTAGACATAGCATCACCTAGCAACAAGCTAATGTGATAAAATCTGTGGAATGCAGTGGCTACATCTCCCCGGAATATGCAATGGAGGGTAAATTCTCTGATAAATCTGATGTCTTCAGTTTTGGTGTGCTGGTCCTAGAGATTGTGAGTGGCCGCAGGAACAGCTCTTTTGTCGATGATGAATGGTCAATGAACCTATTGGGCTATCTAAGATAGCGCTGTCTCATCCACTCACCATACTTCATTCTCGTCAAATCAAAACAATTAGAAAATAACCATGAACTTTTTGCTTGCAATGCCCTCTCTCGCTCACAACTAATATAATGTTCCAGGCATGGACCCTGTGGAAAGAAGGCAGTGTCTCAGAGCTTATCGATCCGCTTATGGGAACCACATACACCTACGACGAAGTCTGCAGATGCATTCAGGTTGGTCTCCTGTGCGTCCAGGAGTTACCAGCTGAAAGGCCAACCATGTCCCTGGTGCTCAGGATGTTGAGTGGTGATGTTACAATTCCGTCTCCAAAGCAAGCTGCATTTTTTGTTGGAAGGTCTCCTCGCCTTCCTGCGGATGACAACAATACTGAATCAGGGAATCAATTAACGTACACGGATCTTCAGGGCAGATAGATAGTCTCTCTGTCTCAGGCTGCCGAAGCTTCACACTGTATATCGCACTCTATGTGGACATGGCCTTGTGTGTTATACACTTATACTGTATATTGCTGTTAATACTCCAGTTGCTTCTCTAGTCCCTACTCTTTTTTTTAAAAGGAACTGGACGGGCTGAAGCCCCTACAGAAGTTTATGTCTAGTCCCTACTCTTCCTTCCTATTACTAAGTTGGTACAGAATGCTTAGTTCAAATTATAGTATTTGGGGTATAGATTTACATGTAATAAAGTTGTAATTCGTGAATCTGTATTTGGGAATTCTGAGTGCATGTGTGTGTAGTGTACATGTCATGTAGATTCTTGTGTATTGGTATCCTGCTGTGCTGTTGGCCGTTGGGGGATCTAAATTGTAATTCTCCCTCATCTTTCTAGAATCAAGTGGCACAGGCTAGCTTAGTAAAAGAGTACTGTGTGTACAGTATAAAAAGAAAAAATAAAGGTCAAGCCAGGCGCTACTTCCATATGTTGGTCTTGTACTTTTCTAAAGTCTTGCCTTTACATTTTACCACCCGTCCATCACCTTGCTACCGGGCATTAACCTGTGGATCGGGGACCCGACCGGAGGTGTCGTCGATCTCCGTACGAGGACTTGCTCGCGTGCTGCTGCGTACCAGCTGACTGTTAGCCCCGGCGAACGAGACCACCGGCCTATGGCGCTACCACCACGCAAAGGCCTGGGCGCCCTTGTCGCGTGTCGTGGTGACCGAGAACGGCGTGATCGATGCCGCGCGCCCGCGCCTGGTCTGTGAGCTACGGCGGCGTGCCGAGGGACGAGTGCGACGCGTAGTCGCGTACCCCAAGTGCAGGCCGTTCGGCGTGCGCAACGCCAATGTCAACTGCGCCATGGGGTTCGCCGTCGGGGCGTCATGCGTTGCTGTCAGAACGCCGTACGTGTGACTGCACAGAAGATCTTGCATCCAAGGGGCTAGGCTTGTCAGCCACAGCGGAGGCCGATTTGCCCGCACCGCTGGAGCCTGCAACCTGCATTGGGACGTGCATCTACATATGCGGATGCGGATGCGGATGTAGCACAACACGGTAAAGTTACCCATCTATCCAGACAAACTATTCCACTATTTTTGCAACATACTAAAACGCACACCTTGTTCAACGGAATTGAACGGCTTATGACTCGGAGATTTATGTAACTATCATTGTTATTTGTTTCAATATGTATTAAAATTGGACTCGGTACCATTGCTGGGCTCACAAACGTACACGGGGCAAGTCCGGGTCCCAAAGGTGAGCCGGTAAAGCTTGCTAGAGGTTGAGGTTTACTGGAGGGACGACGATGTAGGTGAACGAGATTATTAGCGGTGCTGGGAGATCACTTCTTGTTTGCTAAAGAGAATGCCGCTGAAACAGATGGTGACTCAGGAGTCTTGAGATACCTAGTACATCTACCTCTTGATTTACTATGTGAGATATATCGAGTAGCTGCTGCGTGACGTCCCAGATGCTTCCTGGCTTGACCTATCGGCTTCGTGGACAGGAGGAGACTCGGTACTGCTGTCCAACACTGCTGGCCTCTTGGGTGGACGGATCTGCAAGCCATTGTTGTTTAGCCTCGCAACCACTGCGGACATGGCAGGCCTGTCGTCAGGCGATTGTTGCACGCAGAGAAGGCCTATCTGCACGCATCTCTCCAGCTCAAACAAGAGCTCAGGCTCCGGTTGCCCTACGGCTGGATCAAGAAGGTCGCCGATCCTACTTTGATTCCAAGACTCCCAGGCCTAAAAGAAACAGTAACAAAATTATGCCTGTTTAATTTCATGATGAAGAAATGGGAAGGCGGTTTTATTTACAGAATACTGAAAACTGAATTTCTTCTCTGCTAGCGATGTGCTCACATCAGAAAGGAGCGTTGGGGTGGTTCTGTTCCTTTGCCCACTGACAATCTCCAATGAGATGATTCCGAAGCTATACACATCACACTTCAATGTCAGGTACCGTTCATTGGAGTACTCAGGAGCAGTGTATCCCCTCCAGTTAAAAAAAAAACACGTCAGTCTGTTGAGGCTATATAGTTACAGAAATTTCGTCTTGCAATTTAGAATGAAATGCTTAGGTAGTATGTCTATACTAGACTCCTAGTTAACAAATATCATTTGAATGTGCTGTACTTATTTTTTTTATTAGTTTCAGTGAATCTATAATAGGTTTTGTATGTTTCACCATTCATCATTAAGGTTCCACATCCATAGTATGCTAGTTATAGAGGTATCAGTAGTAAATATTTCCTTAGGTGCATTCTATTATGCTCCATTGGATGTTAGCAATGAAATGAGGCAATGGATGTGATCAAAACAAGTACTGAATTCTAGCAACACTTGAACTGAAACACTAGCTTAGTTTGTTGAGGTTTGAAGCATACGCTGATTCTACGATTGTTGGATTTGTTTGGTCGACAACAAACAGCTTTGCGGTGCCAAAATCTGCAATCTTAGGCCTCCAATTGTCATCTAGAAGTATATTGGATGGTTTTAAGTCCCTGTGGATGACTTCCTCACTTAGTCCGTGAAGATAAGCAACGCCTCTGGCAACCCCACGAACTATTTCTAGCCGTTGCTCCCAATTTAGCAAAGCCCGGAGTCTAGGATCTCCTCCTGTTGTTAGTTCCATAAATCATACATAAGACAGATGGTGAAAGCTTCAAATTCACATGAACATTTTGATCATATTTGGTACTATGTATGTTTATGAGTAGCAAATAACATTAAGTACCGAATATGTAGCGGTCCAAACTCTTGTTCTTCATGTACTCATAGACCAGTACTCGCTCGTTTCCATCCTTGCAGTAAAAAAGGAGCTGAATAAGGTTGCCATGCCTGAGCTTTGACATCACTTTCACTTCTCTCATGAAAGCATCACTGCCTTCTTCAGCAACAGAAGATCGTATGAGCTTCTTTACAGCAACCTTTCTACCATCAGGTAAATGCCCCTGGCGATTGTGCAGATCTGATGTTATGTTACCGTGCCAACTTTAAACAATAAAACTCTAAAACATCTTACAGCTAATAGTTAGCCATCTAATTTTAATTGGTGAGCCATTATTTACTTTAACTATTAGCTGCTAATGGATCCAAACATTTTATTAGGGAAAATAAAATGTAGTATAATATGTTGAGGTCTAACAATGACCTAAATGATGAGCACATGGAATTCGGGTCATGATAATGCAATTAACGGATCTGGCGCAGCATAAATATGCAGATAATAAATTTCAGAAAACCACGATTACTCCCTCCATTCCAAATTGTAAGTCATTCCGAGAATCTTAGAGAGTCAAAACATTTTAAGTTTGACAAAAGATTATAGAGAGAAACATAAAGATTTATGACATCAAATAGGTATAGTATGAAAATATAACTAATAAAGAATTTAATGGTACTTAGTTGATATCAAATATGTTATTATCATATTATATAAATTTGGTCAAACTTTATAAACTTTGACTCTCAAAAATTTTTGGAATGACCTGCAATTTAGGATGGAGGGAGTAATTTACTTACCTCATACACGATTCCAAATCCACCACGGCCAATGATATTACTTTCAGAGAAATCTCCCGTGGCTCTCATCAGGCTAGACAATTCAACATAAGGGACAATTGGGGGTGGAGTACACTGAATAATAGTTGGATGATCTGTAGGTGGAACAATGCTTTGAGGAGCTGTAATACACAACGACAGTGAGCATTAGTTTTCGCGCGCTCGTCTTTTTTTTTTTAAAAATAAAATAAAATGCTGAGACGAACAACAGCATATCAGTTTACCTGGGATCGGAGGTCTCCGATGGCGCCTCCGAATTACCACGAGGACCAAGAAAGCAATCAGAAGAATCCCAACGAAGCAACCTACGGACGCAGCAACGACAGGCGCAGTAGGAAAAGCCCGAGACCGGGACCCTGACGACGGCGATGGAGGCGGCGGCGGAAGCTCGGACGCTGCCAACCTCAGGTAGAGATCCTGCCCTTGCTCGACGTACCGGAGATCGAGCAGATCATCTGCCCAGATGATGCAACCGGTGCCACTGCCACCGGCGCTGGTATCCGCGGCGGCGTAGGCCAAGCAGGAGCAGTTGGCGAGGCACCTCTCCCTGCACGCGTCCACCGTGATCCCCGTGTCCACCGACGAGTTGTGCGTGTCAGGAAGCTTCACCCCGGGCACTGCCACGAACCCGTCCGTGGTCTTCCCGTTCCCGCTGGCGGCGCCGGCGCAGTCCAGCGCCACGTTCCGCCGGCACGCGCCCGACGCCTTCGACGGAGACGCGAGGCCGAACCCGGCGAGGCAGTGGCAGAACGACGTCGCCGCCGCGCTGATGTTGCACAGGTTGAACGCCCCGCACTTGCCGTACTCGTCGCAGACGTCCCTCGGCCCCTGGTACTTGTTCTGCCATGCCCGGCTGCTCGCGTCCCACACCTGCCGCTTCACCACGCCGTCGTCCGTCAGCACCACGTACGTGAAGGGCGCGCCGGGCCGGGTATTGTACCCGTACGTCACCTCCCGCGAGCTGATCACCATCTGGTAGTCGAACAGCCCCGGCTGGTACGACTGGACCTCCGGGATGCCTCCGAACCGCACGCCGTTCCACGGGCCCGTGCGGTATGTCTTGGCGCCGTCGACGCGCCACACGACGTTGTCGGGGCGCCCGCTGGTGTCCAGCTTCCGGAGGTAGGCTCCCGGGGACGGGTCGTCGGCGGAGCGCCACGACGTGAGGTACCACTCGGCGCCGGTCGAGAAGTCCCTGCCCACCTTCATGCCCGACAGCAGCACGTTGGACGGGTGGTCGAAGGAGTGCCACAGGATGTCAGCGGCGCTGCCGGCGCCGCGGCTGCGCACGACGAGGTTGCCGTTGTCCAGCAACTGCGCCTCCACTGGGGAGGTGCTGCTGGAGTTCGACGACCACGCGATCCGGCCGGCGGAGCCGTCCAGCAGGAGAAGGCTCCCCGCGTCGCTGACCATGAGGACGCCGGAGTTGTCGTTGACAGGGCAGTCACGGTTCGCCACCCAGCAGACGGCGTCGCGGGACACGGAGAACCAGATGCCGAGGTACCTCTTGGATGACACTCCGCGGGAGAAGAAGCCCAGGGTGAATGCGCCGTTGGCCGAGATGAGCGTCTCGTTGTCGGTGATGTTGCGGCCCTTGCTGAACGTGTCGGCGGCGGCAAAGACTCCGAGAGAAACGGAAGAAAGTAGTACTAAGGAGAGGAGGAGAAGGTGGGTGCAGGTTGTTTCCATGGCTTGGGATGCATAAGCGCCGAGACGCGTGGTGGATAAGAAAGGAAGCTCAGAGCTGCAGGCATAATTTCATGATAGCTGAAAGGTTTGTATATTTGAACGCGCTATATTTGTATTTAACTGAACGTGGTTAATTAGATCCAAGAAAGACTTACAGTTCCAAAGCATCTTACACATTTTTTAGTAAAAGTGGCCACTTCAGTTTTTCGATGAAAGGGGAAGCAGTGCATTTATATAACAGCGTCCCGTAGGATAGCTAGTTAGCTTGGTCAAAAGTTGAATTTCGTTCTATATGAAAAAACTATTCAGATAACATTAACAAGAGCAGATCAGCGATCGTTCTATATGAAATCTTCCCTCTTGTTTGTTGTCTGCCTTTGCTCTGCTTTTGTTTGCAGTTGAACTGTTTTTTTTTAATATAAGCTGCAGTAGGGGCTCCTTGCCCCTCCCTGATCATTCAAAAAAAAAAAAAATTGGTACTACGATAGACAAATGAAGTCAACTTGTTGGTGAGATTTTAGTTTAGTCCACTTGATTGGATTGTTTTCTTGCATTCAGATAACATGTTGCTGATTTCTTCACTGAGTGGGCCTAAGTAAAATATATTTTATGAATTATGACAGTGCATAATGCATAAGTGGTCTATCATTGGGTTGTTGATCTTCTGAATTCAGAAGGAACCGATTGGGACCACAATAATCTCATTGGCATGTTTAGCCCATGCTGATGCTGAGGCTACACCCAAGATCAGGCTCACCGCAAGGAGAACTGATGAAGATTTTGTCGCATGGCAGCCTAAGAATTTGGGAATGTTCTCGGTTCGTAGTGCCTACAATAATATTGCATTGATGGAACATACCAGGGATGCAAGCATTGGCTATTGTCGGACGATGAATAGTTTCAGTATACAGGAAGGATTGGCTCCTATTGCTAGCTCTTAGCTAGACGGATGCTTGGAGGACCAACGAATCCTCATTCTCCTTCTCCTATGGAGAGCTAGCGTGGTATGTGCATAACAACATTACACACAGTGCAGGACCTACTTCGGTGTCTGAATCAGTTGGCTTCTTGCTAAGCTACCAGGAAAGCTTAACAGTCCGTAGGGAGGCTGATCCGATTGATAGCTAGGGGGAAGCAACCCTATCGGCGAGTAGGAGGCCAGGAGCTCGAGAGAGGTCTTCGGTGTCACCTGAACGATGTTGGGAACCCCTACCAACTGGATGGATCATATCTAGAGCAGTCCGATGAGGCAGAAGCTAGAGCTTTTGCGAGGGACAACAATGGTACAATTGTCTTCTCTCGGCACCGGAAGCGGAAGCGCTAGACTGCGTGGAGGGTCTATGTTGGGCCATTCAGTTGGGGCTATCACATGTTATTATTGAATCCAACTACATGCAGATTGTCCTAGCAATAGACAAACCAGAGATTGGCTCCTTCGTCGCAGAGGAGGCAAAGGGGACAAATCAGTGCATAATGCATAAGTGGTCTATCATTGGGTTGCTGATCTTCTGAATTCAGAAGAAACCGATTCGCCGATTGGGACCACAATAGGCTCATGGGCATGTTCAGCCCTGCTGATGCTGAGGCTATATCCAGGATCAGGCTCACCACAAGGAGAACTGATGAAGATTTAGGAATGTTCTTGGTTTGTAGCGCCTACAGTAATATTGCATTGATGGAACATACCAGGGAGGCCGGGCAAGCATTGCCACTAGCTCATGGCCGACGGGGATAGGAAACTTTGGGGCAACATTTACAATTGTGATGTACACCCCCAAAGTCAAGATCTTTGCATGGAAGTTAAGCAAAGATATACTACTGACAAAGAGGAACAAGTTGAAGCTAACAATGTACCAGTTATCATGTAGGCCATAACCGAGTAGCTAAGGGGCTACTATTGGGGGAGCGAATATTCATATGGGCCAATTCCCCTAGAAGTGGCTCCATAGGGATTAATATAGTGACTTGTCAATTTCACCCCAACCAAGGGATCGCTTGTAAATCATCACTTATCTATATAAATACCAAGAGCATAAGGGACAAGAGGGCTCTCCCCTTTGACTCAGTTTGAATACCCTAACCATCTCTCTGTTCGGAACTGTTTTCCCAACATATATACATGAATGTCATCTATGCTTCGAATGCCAACCCTGCTAGCCCGTGTAGTCAAACATGCTAATAATGAAATTTGTGTAATTTAAGGATTGTCGGGACTAAATATTAAAACACTCCAGAGAACTCTCTAACTTTACTCTAACTTCTATAACTTTTGTTCACAGCAAGAGATACAATTCAATCAAGGATATTATTAGCTTACTAATTTTATCAAAACACTACATATCAACAACATATTAGCAATACAAATAGTTATTGAGATAACATAATGTTTTAGATTTTGAGTACCTTCAATCTTATCAAGTTGTTCATATAATTGATATGAAAACATTTATTAAAAACTAAATAAAATCAGTTCAACAATAAATAAGATATTAATACTTTTCCAAGTTGTTTAAAAACACAAAGAATTTGTCATCCAAAGAATTCTGCATTCATGAAAAAGGAAAAAATAATTTATAACAAAGCTAAGGATTATTAAATATACACAATAAATTATATTGTGAACTTGTCACCTCAACTAGAAACTTTTTCAAATGACTCTCTTTCATTAAATGCAATTGCTGCAGTGAACTCCAACTGCAACATATCTTATAATTTGTTCAATTTATCGGTATTGTTAGTAGAGTTATCCTAGATAAGAGGGCAAAAATAATCATGAACAAAAGAGACAAAGATAATAAATGATTTTTAGTGATCTTAAGACTGTTATCTCAACATTGTACTCTATAAGATGGATGACTAAATCCATTTTTTCTAATCTCTTAAAACTAGAAAAAAATATTTTTATTATTTTCGTGGAGATGTACAAGTTAACGCCAAAAAAACGATAAGCAGATGTTTTGTTTATATAATTTTATTTAGACCATTTAATAGTAGGTAGTGCTCACGGGTGCCAGCGTTGTGGCTTGCGATGGGCCAGCATTGCTTATTGTCGGACGATGAATAGTTTTAGGCAAGGATTGACTCCTATTGCTATTGCTTGCTCTTAGACGTGCTCAGATGACCAACAAATTATGAATCCTCATTCTGTTTCTCCTATGTAGAGCTAGCGTGGTATGTGTATAACAACATCACACACAATGCAGAACCTAGTTCGGTGTCTAAATCTGTTGGCTTCTTGATAACTGCTAAATTCTTGAAAATCTTATTAACAGTATGTATGGAGGTTCAGTAGGGGCTTCGGCTCCTGTTTCCTTAAAAAAAGTCTTTAGGGAGGCTAGTCTAGATAATAGATTGGGGAAGCAAAGCGACCATATCGGTGAGTAGGAGGCTAGGGCCTAGGAGCTTGGGATCGGGAGATAGGAGAGGTCTTCGACGTCACCTAGACGATGCTGGGAACTCCCACCTTAGCTTCTGGAATGATGGATTAAAATTAATGTGGATGGATCACATCATATCTGAAGTAGTTGGGTGAGGCGGGAGCTAGAGCCTTCGCAAGGGACAAGCACAATTGTCTTCTCGACATGGAGGTTTCATGAACGGTGCGGCAGCACGCCAGAAGCGGAAGTGCTACCCTACATGTGCGTGGAGGGTTTGCATTGCTATTCTGTGGGGGCTGTCACCGGTTATCATTGAATCCGACTACATGCAGATTGTCCCAATGGTGAGTAATCCAACAATGGACAGATCAGAGATTGGCTCCACCATGAAGGAAGCACAGGGGCTCCATCTTTTGATCGAGCAGAAGATTTGCCAAGCCAAAGAGATTGTAATCAGATGCAAATGCTTTAACTGTTTTAGCTAGAGATGATAACCACACTATGTAGCGTGGCTGGGACAAGCACATGCATGATCTTCTCAATGACGATTGTATAAATGCTTGTGTCAAATTAATAAAGTTCTCTCTTTGCTCCAAAAAAAGTGATCTATCAAGATGATGCTCGCTAGCAAATAAAAATAGACACTCACACCCACCACCTCAATCTCCCTATTCCGTTCTCCGCTTCCTTCAGACTCTCATGAAGATTCTCTACCTTTTATTTAGTTTATATAAAAATGTATTAATATCAGTACAATAAATATATTGTCATGGAATATTTATGATAGATTAGATTAACTTAATATAATAGATGATATATTTTTTATAAACATAAGTTTGACAGAGATGTGTGCCTGAACTTTACATCAACAAAGTCTACACACATTTGGAATTTGGATCCTTTCGAATTAAAATGTACTTAATAAAACTAGCCTATTTGACTTGGAATTTGACTATTCCACCACTTTTCAAAGTACACATATCTCAAATTCATAGGTTGTAAGATGAAAATTGATTCTATAGATTACCATGCTATGTACTTTGCAATTTATAACATGTTCTTCAACTCACTCCCCTACGGTAGAAATACAACACATAAGTATCTCTCTCGTATAGCCAACAATAATAATATACAAATATGATCCATATACAACCATATTAGCTTAATTAATATATCTAAATTATGATTATTAAAATGAATTCAATCTCAAGGATCCAAATGGGGAAATATCTGGTGCTCTATCAAATTTAGATTCGGTGAGAGAAAGTATCATCGGCTCACCGCACTAGCATCCATCTCCAATTCCACTCTAGCAAACCTGTCCCCTATGGCCTATGCCATGCATGTCTTTGGTAGTTTTGGTGATTGAATTGGCTTACATGATTAATATGACTAACATGTGTGCTAACTTGTGTTAGGCATGTTTTTTTAGTGTAGTTAGACATGTTTACTTAGGTCCCATCGATGCAAGGAAACAGGTCCAAAAAAGTTACACTATCCCTCTTTACTACAGCTGAGGAAAAGCCCACCTAGAACCGGCCTTGAGAGCTCTAACCCAACTCAGTGCACGATCCACCTAGCATAGAGATGAGTCATCCGCCACCGCCGCCACCACTTTCGATTCCACGATTTCCGAGCATGGACCAGTGTTAGGCCCCTCCACTTGAGGGTAAACTATGCATCTCATATCAATCACTTGATTAGTAGCCATAGCCAATACACATAGATTGAACAAATTGGTGCCAAAAATCATATTTTTATTGCTAAGGGAAAACACATTTATAATAATTTATTTTTATATCGCTTGAGACATTGGTTTTACATATCAAACATAGATTTCTACTACTAACGGTCCTACGTTGTCGGGGTTCTATTTCTACAAACAATTTGAGTTAGGATATAATTTTCATCTTTAAACATAATCATTTTATATGTATATGTTTTCAGCTATATGTTGAAAATTGTATGTTGTATAATTGTATATCATTATATTGCACCGGTTTGCAGTATTTGTGGGTGGTTCAGTTCATCCGGTCTAAAACTATTGAGTCGGTACGTGGTTTAACCAGTTATTAACAGTTGGACCACACAACCAATGAACCAATGAACCATCGAACCAATGACCTCTCACTTCATTTATATGATGTCATATCATCATATTTAATAAGTTTGAAGCTTATTTAATGTCCATAAATTTTTCATGAATCTTCCTCTAAAATGGACCTAGTGTCTTGCTTTGTTGTGGCTTGTTGGAGTAGCCATGGTGCTACAGAGGTTTAAAACACCATGTCACTACCCGATTCCATGACATGCAACAATGAAACTCGAAGTCTTTTTGGTTCATATGTAAATTGTTGTAAATTGTAAGCTTTGAAAAAACTGTGGTGAGGAAAGCGTTGTGGAAAAGTTTTTTTTGAGAGAACAGGAGGGGCTTGCGCCCCTACTGAAATATATTACCAGAACAAAACCACAAAGAACAGAGTTGGTAGAACAAACACGAGAGAACAGAAAGAAAGAAAAAAGGGAAACAAAAGGGGAACCTAATTACAGCAACTGATCTAACCATGAGCTAATCTCAGGGAAATATTTCTTCTTTGCTCGAAACAAGAGAAACCCAAAGACTTTCTTGAAGATGTGTTTGCATCTCTGGTTGCTTGCCTCATGGTCTCTAAAAATTAGATCGTTTCTTACTGTCCAGATGCTCCAACACATTATGATGATAATTTCCATGGAGAAAGAGACCTCAAGATTTGCTCTTAAGGGTTCTAGGATTTGAAAGGGTCCTTGAGCTTGCAGGATTATCAAGTTGATCAATTGCCAACAGGCTTTTGCAAAATCGCAGTGCAGAAATAGCTGCTCCATAGTTTCTTCCTGCGAACTATTGCATAAGACACAGTTATAGGACTGCAAGTGCATGTTTTTCCTTCTCAGAATGTTTCGCGTGCTCAACATGTCATGGACCAGTAACCAGAAAAACACCTTGTGGTTGTGTTGACAAGAGGATTTCCAAATCCAATTGAAAACCGGTTGAGCCCCAGCAGAACCAGAAAGATGTTTATAGGTTTTTGCACATGAGAATTTCTGATTACCCCAGATATAGGACCAAGAATCATGCAATTCAGACGATTGGAAGTTGTTGACTATTACCTCTAACTGCAGAAATTGCTGATGAGCCTCTGCCGATAAAGGCAAAAAAAGCTTTGAATTAAGGATGGATTATTCTTGGCAGCCTCAAGAGTAATGTTTGGCTTTCTGGTGAAGGAGTAGAGTTCAGGAAAGGCATGCTTTGGTACCTGACCAAGCCATAAATCATCCCAGAATAAACAAGAGGCACCATTCTGAGTCTGCACTGTGGTCATTCCTTTAAACTTGTCAAGTAACTTAAGGACATCTCTCCACCAAAAGGAACCCTTCATGACATGATTTGGCAATTTAACATTGTTGTACAATTTTTCCCAGACCAACTTGACCCAAGGGATATCTTTCCTGTTAAAGAATTTGTGTAGATTCTTAATCAAAAGAGCCTCATTTTGTGTTTTCAGATTTAGGACTCCTAGCCCTCCTTCAGATTTTGGCACTGTAACTAAAGACCATGCAGCTTTTGCGTTGATTCTGTTGTTTTCATCGGAGCCCCTCCACAGGCAATGTTTTTTGTATTTATCAATCTGCTCTCTGACTGTGGCATGCAGAGAAAAAGTGCTCATGAAGAAAGTTGGGAGGGAAGTGAAGACAGAGTTTGTTAACTGCAATCTCCCAGCCTGGGACAAGAAGATTGATGTGCTGACTAACCGTCTTTCACATCTATTGACAATAGGCATGAAGTCCTCAATTTTTGGCTTTGTCAATCCTAGAGGGAGTCCTAGGTATGTGGAGGGTAGAGTGCCAACTGAACATCCAAAAGTTCTTGCCAAATGATTGATTTTTCCTTGGGATATATTGATTGGAACCATCATGGACTTCTGAAAATTCACTTTCAAACCAGTGGATTCTGAGAAAGCACCAAGGAGGGCTTTTAGGATGAATAGCTGCTTGCCACATCCCTCCATTATAATGAGTGTGTCATCTGCATATTGTAAAACTGGGAAATCATTAGAGCTTTGAAGGGGAATTGGCAGCTTTAAAAGATCCAACTCTTTGGCTTTGTTTATGATGAACTGAAAGAGATCAGCAGCTAACACAAAAAGCAAGGGGAGAGGGGATCTCCCTGCCTGACACCTCTTCTACAGTGAAAGGTCTTTCCAGGTACTCCATTGAGAAGCACTGAAGAGGTACCAGAATTGAAGATGGATTCCATCCAAGACAGCCATTTCTGACCAAAACCTTTTGCTCTCATGATTTCAATCATGGCTTTATGCTCAATCTTGTCAAAAGCCTTCTCAAAGTCAAGCTTTAAAATGACTATCTCCCTCTTGCTTTTATGACAAATGTGCAAATATTCAAAAGTCCATGTCAGGCAATCTTTAATTGTTCTTGTTTTAATGAACCCATACTGATTCTTGTGGATGATCCTTGTGATAAGAGGCTGGAGTCTATTTGCAAGAATTTTTGTGAGGATCTTGATTGGCGTGTTTAGCAAGGAGATTGGCCTAAAGTCAGCAGTTCTTGAGGGGTTAAAAGTTGTGAGTGGTTACTTGAAACAACTGTGAAACCTAGCTATCCTACCTCTACCTCCCTTAAAATAGCTATGAAACAACTCTTTATTTTCACCTATTTCAAAAGCCAAAAGACAAAAACAAAGGTCTAAGATGCTGCAAAAATTGTACTATGTAAAAGCAGGTGGTTCTAGAAAACAGTTTTAGATTACACCTATTCGGTTGACGTTCAATTTTTTAGTAACAAAAGCACTTCTCAGAAGCTAAACCAAGCACAATTTTCAACTCATTCCCCGCAATGTGGGGCATTGATGCTGAAAAAAAATTTGGGGGTCAATTTGCCATTAAAATGATGCAGCAACTTAGTCGAACCAGATGCCACAAATTGCCCCTTTGGTTATCTAACCTAGCTAGCTCAAACAATATTTTATACCTTGAGCATCCATGTAAATATGTAATATGAACATTTGTTGTAGTAGTGTAGTGTCAAATTTCTCTTTAATATCCTAGCATCATTTTATTCAGTGATAGACGTTAAGTAGACTAAGGGTCTGTTTAAATCTAGGGTCTAAAAATTAGCACAATACTTTTAGCTTATTTTGTAGCATTAAAGATTCAAACAGGTATCCTAAAAGTGGTCCATGCCTAATTTTTGTGCTAAAAACTTTAGCACTCAAATAAGTTCTAAATTGTGCTAAACGTTCATTTTATATTGTAGTCATAAACTTTAGACCATGGATTCAAACACCCTTATACTAAACTTTAGGTGCTAAAATTTAGGAGCTAAAATTTAGTATAGTGGTAAAGATTCAAACATGCCCCCTTAAGTGGTCCCACGGCTTTGTCTTATTGTATCCACGACCACATAGTCCTTTGCTATATAGCTGTTAGACTTTAATTTTGCTCTAGCTAATCCATAGATTCTAGCCAGTCATGCACGCTAGTGTCTTGTCAGTGGACATCAAACAACTGGAATTCGTCGATGCTGTAAAACAATTCCTTTTCGCCTCAATGAAATACTGATAAATGGATGTCGATGGACTGTAACATTGTGGCTACTCTTGTCCGCTGGTGGGTCGTTCTAAACAGTGTCCGGGTCAACACGTCTTTTGTATTTCATGACCGACCGTGTCTTGGCGTATGGTCGACACTTCTTTTGGGCTTATTTGCATGTGGCCATAAGTAAGTCACTGGTTTGCTTTCTTCGTTTCCATCACACTGACACAAGAGAATGCAAATGGAACGTTTTTGCGTATTCACAACGCTGCAGACTTTGCAAACTAGTAGATGATTGACTGACATCCAGGTAAACGGGAAAAGAACCGCTGATTTGCTGAAAAAGTTCCCATGAACTCTTCCGTAATAATCCAGTAACATGGAGAAGAAAAAAAAAGTTTGTCTGCTATAAAAACAGTGTTCTCCTCCATATTAATGTTTAGTTCCCCATAAAATCTAAAATATTTTGGGTTTTAGCTTTTTATTTTACAAAATGGAACTATACATCATCTAAAATAGTTGACAAAAAGTGGTTCATTCTTCATTTTAGATTTTAGACTCAAGAGGTCAAAATAAACCAAACTTTACATTGGTTTGTGTGTCATCCTCATAATCTCCATCATTGGAATCCAAAATAAGCCAAATTTTAGTTGGAACTAAACGCCCCACCGAAATATTTTGCATTCTGGATTTTGGAATCCAAAAATATAGTTGGATTTTGGATTTTGGATTTTGGTTGGAACTAAACCAGGCCTAAAACGAAGAGACAAAAAAGTAACTAATGAAGTATTCTCTCCATACCAAATTACATGACATCCCAAGAATCTTAGAGAGTCAAAATATACTAAACTTATATGATAATATAATAATATTTAATATCAATTAAGCATCATTAGATTCGTTATCAATTATATTTTCATAGTATGTCTATTTAATGTCATAAATTTTTTATAATTTTCTCTATAATTATTAGTCAAACTTGAGATGTTTTGACTCTCCAAGATTCTTGGACTTATAATTTGGGATGAAGGGAGTATGTAGCAACTGCAACTGCAATGCTACCAATTGTGTAGCAGTAATCACTAAACCAATACAGTGATGGGATCCAACACTCCGAGATCAGAAAATTGGCAACCGCGTGCAGGGGTTGCTGTTTGGCGCCCTTGGTTTTCTGGGCCAGGTCCCACCTGGGCTTTGCTACACGCCGTCTACGTCTACGTGAGATAAATGGAGTCGCCGTGTGTGCCGGACGCGTCGTGCGTCGCGAGAGGAGACGCGGCATTGCTGTCCGGAC
This sequence comes from Microstegium vimineum, assembly GCA_022036555.1. Lineage (NCBI taxonomy): Eukaryota > Viridiplantae > Streptophyta > Magnoliopsida > Poales > Poaceae > Microstegium > Microstegium vimineum. The sequence continues at coordinate 51,682,042 of CM039131.1, read as the reverse complement.
GGCTGACCTGCGACGAGCTGCTGCTGCTGCCGTTCGTCGTCAGCATCGTGACTACTTCAGCCATGGATGGCCTGTCGACGGGCGACTGCTGCACGCAGAGAAGGCCGACCTGCACGCATCTCTCCAGCTGAAGTAGTAGAGTCTCTGGCTCCGGCTGGCCCACGGCTGAATCCAGAAGGTCCTCCTTGATCTTATGCTGGTTCCAAGATTCCTGGGCCTGCAAAAGATGAAGCGAGAATAATGCGGTTCAGTTCATGGACGAAAGGGATCGTCTTCTTGCAGAGAAACTCAAGGTGTTAGCTGTTTGCTTTCTCACATCAGAAAGGAGCGTTGGGGTGCTACTGTTCCTTTTGCCACTGATGACCTCGAGCAGGACGACTCCGAAGCTGTACACGTCGCACTTCAGCGTCAGGCGTGGCCCTTGCGCTGTGTACTCTGGAGCCCTATATCCCCTTTTGTCAATATATAAACAGTTCAGTAAGTTGAGTGTTTGGGGATTGGTATTGAGATTCAGAACAGAAAACAGAAGCAGTTTAGTATGAAAAATTGAACTACTTCAAAAAAAAAACCGAAATGCTTAGGAAGCAACTACTGTACATCATAGTTAAGTTAATTGATGTTATATATGCATGTTATGTTACCTAGTGAGGATTCTATTGCACTTGAATTGAAACAGGTAGAAGAGGGGGTCAGGTTTCAGTCATACTCTGTCTGAACTAGTGTCGGATTTGACTGATCATCGACGAACACTTTTGCGGTGTCAAAATCTGCAATCTTAGCTCTCCAGTTTCCATCCAAGAGTATATTGGATGGTTTCAGATCCCTGTGTATCACCTCCTGTCCATGCAGATAAGCAACGCCTTTGGCGACTCCTACAATTATCTCCAGCCTCCTCTCCCAATTCAAAGCACGGGCACGGTGGTTGGGATCTCTCGCTGTCAGAGAGCAGATGAGCGCTTTAATTTGAAGTAGAAGAACATTATTATGATCATACATCTATACGGATAATCAATAATCTGAACATTATGAATTTAAAGCAAGTACCGAATATGTAAAGGTTCAAGCTCCTGTTCTCCATGTACTCATAGACTAGTATCCGCTCATTTCCATCCTTGCAATAAGCAAGGAGCCGAGCAAGATTGTCATGCTTGAGCTTTGACATCACTTGCACTTGTCTCATGAAAGTCTCACCACCTTCATCGGTGAGATAAGATCGTGTGAGCCTCTTCACAGCAACCTTTCTCCCATCAGTTAAATTCCCCTGGTAATACCCATTGCACAATCATGTCAGCTGTGCATGCCAGAACAGTAAAAAAATATACTACTTCCAGTGCAAAGCAGGTGTGATGTGACTATATATGAAATACTCCTACTGTCCTACATACAGTCAAGATCAATTGTTTTTAGAGTTCCTTCTTATTCAGTTGCATGCACCGATCAGTACAAAAATAAAAACTCAGGCCTTAGATGTGGAATAGGAGCGAGTAACAATTATTCTATTTTAATTACGCTAATTAGGATTCGAACTCGAGAGACCTCTGAATTCGATACCATATTGAGTTGCATGAAACTTAAGCTGATGGGGAGAGGTGGGTAATTTACTTATATTCCAACACTTCAAGATGAAAGTTGTTAAGGGCCTGTTTGGTACAGCTCTGCTTCACTAGTGAAGCTGTTTTTTTAGAAAATAGCTTCATGAGCAACTCTCTAGGTAAAACTGAGCTATTTTGGAAAAAATGTTTGGCAAAACAGCTTCACCAACAACTTTATGTATGGATATGAGAGAGAAAAGGAAGAGAGAGCTATGATAAGCTACTATTTTCAGCTTCACCCAACTTTAAATGTTTGTGAGAGGGGAAGAAAAACAGTTTTATGGGTGAGCTGTTTTGAAAAAAGATGTTTGACAAAAAAACAGTTTATAACAGCTTCATAAAATTGTTATAAGCTGTACCAAAAAGACCCTAAGTCTGTCTTCGAACTTCTAATCCTTTTAATGAAACACGTGTTGTAAAGCATGTTCGTGAAAAAAGATGAAAACTGTAGCGCTATGCCTATATGCTTTGATTATTCATCTGTCACATGAACAATGGTAATAGTATAGTATATCAGCTATCGGAAGTATTCTACTATAGCTACATACCTAGACAAGCACTTGTCACAAAAGCAGAAGTTGATAAAATATACTAAAACGAACCTCATATACGGTGCTGAATCCTCCACGCCCAATGACATTGTCTACAGAGAAATCATTTGTAGCCCTCCTCAAAGTAGACAGTTCAGCAGAAGGCACGGTGAGAATGGGACTAGGCTGTCCAACAGAAGGGACACTCGAAGAGGCTCTCTGAACAGCTGGAAAACTCAACAGTCAACACATATGTTAGTGTTAGCATTATGTGTTGTCCTCTTTTGGTAATATGAAATGTTCAAAGTTACAACAAACAATTCGGTCAATAAATTTTACCTGGGATTATAGGTCGGCGGCGGCGGCGTCTAATCACAACTACGACCAACAAAACAATAAGAATCACGGCGACGACGGCCGCGGCGGATGCACCAGCAACAGGTGCAGTAGGAAATGTTCGCCGCCGCGGCGAGGGCGTCGCCGGCAGCTCAGACTTGGCCAGCCTCAGGTACAGATCTTGCCCTTTATCCACGTATCGAAGGTCGATGATATCATCCGTCCACATCACGCAGCCGCTGCGGACGTCGCCACCGCGGATATCTGCGGCGGCGTACGCCAAGCACGAGCAGTTGGCGAGGCACCTCGCCATGCACTCCTCCACCGTGATGCTCATGTCCACCGTCGCGTTGTGCGTGTCCGGCAGCTTCACTCCCTGGACCAACAGGAAACCGTCCATCGTCGTCGTCGTGCCACTCCCATTATTGGGATTGGCACAGTCCAGCTTCATGTTCCGCTTGCATCCGCCTGAGTAATCCCTCAAGGACCACGCCGCCTGCGACGCGGCGCTGAACCCTGTCAGGCACCTGCAGAACGACGTCGACGCCGCGCCGGCGTCGCACAGCCCGAACGCCCCGCAGTTGCCGTAGTCGTCGCAGACGTCTCTTGGCCCCTTGAAGAAGGTCTGCCACGTCCGGGCGCTCGCGTCCCACACCAGGCGCTTGGCGATGCCGTCGTCGGTCAGCACGACACGAGTCAATTCGGCGCCGGGGTTGGAGGTGTAGCCGTAGGATATCTCCTCCGTGCTCGACGTCACCCGGGACCAGACCAAGTTCTTGTACGCCGACACCTCCGGGACGCAGCTGAACCACCGGCCGTTCCACGGGCCGGTGCGGTAGGTCCTGACGTTGCCCCGCCACACGACGAGCTCGAGAAGCCCGCTGGTGTCCAGCGCGCGGCGGTAGGCACCCGGTGACGGGTCGTCGGCTGAGCGCCACGACGTGAGGTACCACTCGTCGCCGGTCCACGTGTTCCTGCCCAGCTTCATGCCGGACAGCAAGGTGTTCGACGGGTGATCGAACGACTGCCACAGGATGCCGCTGCCTGATCCGTCGTGGACGACGAGGTTGCCGGAGTTGCGGAGCTGCGCCTCCGCTGATGACGATGAGCTGGTGGAATTCGACGACCATGTGACCTGGCCTGAGCCGTCTAGCAGCAGAAGGTACGAACATATGGTTGATATGTGCCCATGATGTTCAGTTTTGTGATGGGTGATTGATCAACACTTGGGTGTTTCAGTTTAAACGTTTATCATTAACTCTTGCGAAAGCATGTGTGTGACTGTCTATCGGCTTGTGGTGTGCAGGTACTATGCCTAGTGACAGTGGTCAATGGCGTGGAGAAGGTCGAGTAGAGGCTTGCCGTGCCGATAGACTGAGAGCGGTGAAGGGCGGAGGCGGGGCTCGGATTGAAGGACCATGGGCGCCGGCGGACTAGCTGTGGTGGCTAGTGCCTGGCACCGGCGAGGGTGAGAAGACATGGAGGTAGACCTAGTCGACCGAGTCAAGACGGCGGACGAGCGGGTCGAGCGGAGGCTCAGGGGACTCGAAGTCCGACCGGGCGAGGACAAGGTGGCTCGAGTCGAGCGATTTGGTGGTTTGGGCCTCAAAACCATCGGAGGACGGTTTCTGAGTTTGGGCTTCAAAACTCGGGGTTCGGTAGTTGAGCATAAAGCTACCGGTGGCGGGTTTCGCGGGTTTGAGCCTCAAAACCCGGGTGGAGCTTCCGAGGAAGCGGGGATGACACGTGGCGGAATCCTGAAGGTTGCGTCGAGACGACGGCAACTCCTGGCAGGAAGCGGGGTCGTCCATTCAAAATGCGGGAGATATTTTCCGGAGCTTGGACTGCAATGCTTAGGCTAGGTAGTTCACTTATGTATCTAGGGGGGTCTTTAGGAAATAGCCAAATCCCGATAAATAGGGGGTGAAAGGGTATCCCTCATCCCATCTCTTGAACCCTAATCATTTGCCCCAACTCTCTCTCTCTGCACTCTCTCTAGTTCATTAGATCCCTAGGTTGATTTCACCAACCTCTGTAAGAACTTGAGTTTGTTGCGAGGAATCGGAGGTCGTAACCTCCGTAAGCCATGGTGGCTTCGATTTCGTGATTGTGTCCCCGTTATGCTTGTGTTCTTCGCATTTTGCTTTTTGCTCTTTTTTTTCTCGAGATGATTTCTTTTTGTTGGGAGTAGCTTTGCTAAATCCGTTTGAACCAAGTTGTTCGTGCTTGCAAGGAGCATCTTTGCACCGAAGGATTTATCCTAAAACCTTGTGAGCACGCAGATCGGGCGATTTTTTTGCGGTGTTCTTCGTTCTTAAGCTTTTCCCCAAATCTCTTCTCCTCCCTTTGCTCTAAGCCAAATTGAGCGATGATTTCTTCGGGATAGCTCCCCAACTGCACTAGGATCATGCCTATAAAGTTTGGTTGCAGTTGGTGATTATTTGGTTGAGTTTTGGGAAGATTTGGCGGAGAGAAATCCATTTTTGCGAAGAACAACTTTCTGCTCGTGAGCGTCGGACTAGGCTCCGGACGACTTTCCCCTAGCTCCGGACCATAGCAAGTGGTCCGGTGGTCTTGACCTCAGCCGTGTTAAGCAGCGAAGGGCGTCGGACCTAGCTCCGGACCATGGACAAGTGGTCCGGTGGTTCTGCTGAGGGAGTCGGCCACGCGTCGGACCAGAGTGCATAGTCCGACGGTGTCGTCCGACGGTCTGGTCCGGAGGTCGGGTACTTACTGTTCTTTTTCGGCAGTGAGAAGGGTGAGCACCGGACCACTCTCCTTGGTCCGAAGGTGGCATCGGACCAGTCCAGAGCAGGTCGTCCGGAGGTCGGGTGCTCCCTGCTCGTTTTGGTCTCGGCTGGTGAGAGCGTCGGACCAGCCACGGGACCACTCGTCATTGGTCCGGTGGTCCAGTCTGAACTAGTCTGGAGCCTCTCTTAGTTTGCTGTTTTCACCCGTTTTACCTAGGTTCTTGCCTCTTTTCCATAGAGGTTGAGAACTTGGTCTTTGGGGTTTCCGGTGAGTTTTCCTTCACTGCCAGTGAGCTCATATTTCTCCGATTTCGTCTGAATCCCCGCTCGCGTTGCTCGGGGGAGGTTGAGCACCCAACAACTGGGTTTGGTTTTTGGGAAGAGTGACCCGAATATTTTGAGAGAAATTTGAGGCTCCCATTCACCCCCCCTCTGGTCGCCGTTCTCGGTCCTTCAATTGGTATCAGAGTCGGTTAAGGATCATTCCACCTTAAACGATTCTTGATCCGCAAAGGAGACATGGAGCGAGGTGTTGGCAAACCTCCGTTTTTCGATGGAACGAACTTCTCCTACTCGAAGGTGCGCATGTCCGCCTATCTACAAGGAGTTGATTCGAACATATGGGAGATCTGTGAGAATGAGGACTATCGTGTTCTTGCAGCTCGTGTTGACCAACTCCAAATCACTCAACACAACGCAAACAGTCGAGCACGGAGTATCCTCTTCTCGAGTTTGTCACTTCCTGAGTTTGAGCGAGTCTCAAATCTCACTACGGCGCGAGAGATCTGGCAAACACTTGTGGGATATCATGAGGGAAATCCTCAGATCAAGTCCAGACTCTTCGACACATACTGTAGGGAGTACGAGAACTTCGTACAGTTGGTCGGCGAATCTATTGACGGGATGTTCACTCGCTTCCAATCTATCGTCAACAAGATGCGTGCTAATCGAGCCAACTTGCCCTATGACGATCATGAGATGACTATCAAGCTTTTGCATGCTCTTGATCGGAGGGTGTGAGAGATGAAGGTGACTGTCATTCAGGAGTCACCGGGCTATGACGTCCTGACTGTGGACGAGCTGTTCAGCAAGCTCAAGTCCTCGGAGATTGACCACCAGACCCGGGCCAAGCTTGAGAACCCGTCGAACCCATCCATGGCGTTGGTTTCCGGCCCCGGCGGTGTGTCTTCTTCTTCCTCTAACCCTTCACACTCTTCGTTCGCTTTGTCTTTGATCTCTGTGACAGAGGAACAAGTGGAGGCGCTTGGAGATGATGAGCTGGCTTTGGTCATCACTAACTTCTCACGGTTTCACAACAACCGTTTGAACCGACGACGTGGTGGCGCGGCCAAGGGGTGCTACCGTTGCGGTGATGAGGATCACTTCATCGCAAACTGCCCCAAGAAAGCTGTGGGTGACTTCACCAAGCGCAAGGACAAGCGCGAGCACCGGTTCGAGGATAAGCACAAGGCCAAGGGCAGCTACAACAGGAGATCCTCAAAGAAGATGATTGACAAGGTGAAGGCCAAGCACCGAGCCTTCCTCGCCTCCCTCAGCGACATCGATGCCTCCTCCGACGGGGGTTCTTCCTCGAGCGACGATAAGTCGAAGGGAAAGGTTGAGGACAAACTCAACGACCTCTGCTTCTACGCCGACGCCAAGCACGGTGGCTTTTACACCATGGCGATTGAAGAAGGCAAGGTCGGCAAGCGCAAGGATGACTCCGACTACGACTCCGACACACCCGAGGTATCACCCACCATCGAATCCCTCTCTCTCGAGCTTGAGTATCTGAACGACACCTTGCTTAGTCAGGATGCTTTGCTCAAGCGTGCCGCTTGTGAGAGGAACGATTTTAAGGCAAAGTACCTTATCACGCTTCATGAGTTAGAGTTTGCTAAGGCACAAGTGGTGGTTACCGAGGAGGTAGAGTGTGATGCTTGTGCCATCCATATATCTGATCTTGTCACTCTCCAGGACAAGTATGACACTCTACTTGAGGAGATTAGTGAGCTGAAGGCTAGGCCTAGCTTACTTGGTGCGTGCAAGTCTTGCTTAGGCTTGCGTTCTAAGCTGGCACAGAAGGATGCTAGGATCGCTGTGTTAGAGAAGGTCAGCTCAGATAGCACTAGAGAGTCAGATTGCTTTGAGGCTTTGGAGCTTGAGATCGCGTCATGCAGACACGACAAGATGCGTACCGAGGAAGAAAACACATACCTTCGGTCCATCTTGAGCTGGGTGTCTTGCCGAGAGCCGCAGTTGGAGATGATGCTTAGCCAATGCAAAAGGGCTGGCAGCACGGGAGTAGGCTTTGCTATAGGTGGGAAGGACGATAGCTTGTTCGGTAAGATCGGTGAGTGCAGTGGTTTGAGCGAGAGTGAGAAACCCACCACAACTCCCAAGCTTACCAAGATCACTCCACCTAAGCCTACCAACCCCTCTGAGTTTCCTGTGAGAGATGGTGTGTTTGAAGAGCCACCCAAAACCACTCCACAGAAACAAGTGTGGATTGCCAAACCGAACCATCTTCGCAACCCACTTGACACACTGTCAGACATCTCTAGTGATCCCCTTCCTAAGAAAGCTAGAGTCACCCAACCCAACAAGAGAGTGCCTACCAAGAGTGTGGTGAGGTACCATTGTGAGTATTGTGAGCGGAATGGGCACTTGGCTGAGTTTTGCTATAGGAGGAAGAGAGATGATCGGAGGCAGGTTGAGTTGAACAACTGGGACATGTACCACCCACAAGTTGGGGTGCGTGAACCGGAAGTTCAGAGGCGCACTTCTAGGCCTAGAGGTACAAATGGGTTTGGTTTTTGGGAAGAGTGACCCGAATATTTCGAGAGAAATTTGAGGCTCCCATTCACCCCCCCTCTGGTCGCCGTTCTCGGTCCTTCAGAAGGCTTCCCGTGTCTCTGATGACCAGCACGCCGGAGTTGCCGTTCACAGGGCGGTCACCGTTTGCCACCCAGCAGACGGCGACACTGGACGCCATGAACCAGATGCCGAGGTATCTCTTGGTTGACGCCCCGCCGGGAGAGAAGAACCCCAAGGTGAATGTCCCGTCGGCTGAGACGAGCGTCTCGCCGTCGGTGATGTTGCGGCCCTTGCCGAGCGTGTCGGACGACACGTCGGCAGCGATGGCTATGCGACAAAGTAGCGTAATCGAGAAGAGTAGAAGGTGGATGGACATGGTATCCATGACGATCGGGGATTTGGGTTTAGTTTACCCCTTTCGCGTCCAGCATTGATAAGAGAGGAGACCTCGAAACATGTTTTCACGTGTTTTACTTACCATTTCGGATAGATCAAAGCCCAGTTATATCAAATGATGCAATCTTTTTTTTTCATTTTTTGTTAATGTTTGTACGAACAGAATTACAGAAAGTAATACGCACTTTACACAATCCGGAAGACACGTCAGCTAGGTCAAAGTTTGACTTGGTCATGTTTGATTTCCAGCCTTATTGTGTAAGAGGGGAAGACCCTTCATCTTTGGATATTACAATGTATAGAAGCCAATCACATCTTCATCTTTGTAGGCAACGACCTGTTTGTTTTATATTCTGCATTTCTATGCTACACACCCGTTCAAATAACATAAACTAGATCAGTGATTGATCGACATAAATAGGATGAATGGATGAAAGTCAACTTCCGTGGTTGGTGTTTATTATTTTTCATATTTTCAAGTTGTTTTTGAGAGACGTGGACCTATCCACGACGAAGCTCACCACCACCCAGTGGTTATCACTAGAGTAATAATGCCCGGTTAGTTGTCCCCTAAACTTATCGCTCAATTTTAAAAATATCCTCAAAATCAAATATTGGATGGCTTAGAGCATCTTCAAGAGATTAGCCAAATCATTCTCTAAATTCAAATTTAGCTATTCTCAAAGGAAAATCGTCTCCAACAGACTCTATGACTCTCTAAATTTAGCAGCTCTCCATTCCACCTTATTTGCTCTCTATTTTTGGATAGTCTATCTCATTAGCTATCAACTTCTTTATTTTACAAAGTCTATTGGAATAGTCTAGTGTTATCTATTTTAGAGAGAAACTAAATTAGCAAATTTAGCTAATCCTTTTAGCTAATTTGTTAGAGATGCTCTCTCAACCTTTTACAAGCGAGTAAAATACCTCCCTTGACCATCTCTAGAATATAAACTGTTCAGATTGGCTGTTAGCATGTTAATTGATCTGTTAAGCTATTCGGGTTGACAAATGGGGTAAGCGGCAATGATTACACTGTACGAGACGTACTACGAGTAGCTCACCAGCTCTGCATACACAAATACACAATTGGCGTCGAACATTGTTGCTGGCATGTATTGCAGGATTTGAGCATGTGCAATAGACTTTCTATATTCTTCTACAATGTTAGGAATAGAGATTTTGATTAATGAAAAATTATTCTCCGATAATTTCTCTAAATGATCGTCCAAATATATAGTCATCTTCTATTTCGATTTTTTCGCTAGCAAAAAAATAAAAAATGAAAATGACGCACAATGTATAGAAAAATTGATGGAGATTGAAAAGAAATAGAAAAAATATACAGATATCTCCAAATAAGGATTTAGAGAGTTAGATTTAGAAAGACTTTTGAAGATGCTCTTAGTTGTGGGATCCATTCTCCTATATATTATCATCTCTGTACTATATGTGAAGTGTCTAATTTTTTTTATTGTTCACACAATATATAACTTTGTCATTGTTTAGCTATAGAAAAAATTATAAATTATCTCATTCCAAAAGACTCTCTATATTCTTCATAAATGTTAGTAATAGAGGTTTTGGTGAAAAATACTCTCCAACAGCTTCTCTAAATAGTTGTCCAAATACAATCATCTTTTATTCCAAATTTTTTGCTAGTCAAAAGCTCTCTTGAGTGCGCATAGTATATAGAAAACTGTTGGATGGTGGAAAGATATACAATAAAAAATGATTTTTATACAAATGACTTTTTAAATGATGATTTAGATAGCGAGATTTTAAAAAACTTTTGAAGATGCTAGTTATCATATATTTTAATTGCATTGATTGGTTGGTTCGTTGTGTAAAATTATTACTTGAAAATTCAGCACACAAAATCTAGCAGTGGCAGCTCCCATATATTACTGGGAGGACCACCATCCGTTCTGGTGCGTTTGAATTCGGCGCCGGGAAGCTTGACCTGCCCAACCGCCAATCCATGCATGCAACTTGAAACTACGGATCCAACACTAGAGCATTCGAGCGGAGCGTGTAGGTTGCTACGTGCACGCCAGCACGGGCATATATGTGCAACTCATCATCCGCGACATCTCTCCTGCATACGAGGGGTGCAGTGGTTAATTACCTTGGCTAGCTGCCTTGTGCAAAAACCACAAAACATCGATCTCCAATTCTCCATGGCAAACAGCATCCTCCTCTTCTCCCTGTTCCTCTTTGTTGCTCTCACAGCTCTTGCTGCTAATAATACTACGTCGTCCGACATCCTCAGTAAGGGCCGCAACGTCACCGATGGCGACAGACTCGTCTCGGCAGGAGGATCATTCACGCTCGGCTTCTTCTCCCCCGGCGGTGTGCCAAACAAGAGATACCTCGGGATCTGGTTCTCCGTTTCCGAGGACGCCGTCTGCTGGGTAGCTAACCGTGACCGCCCACTCGCCGACACTTCCGGAGCGCTGGTGATCACTGACGCCGGGAGCCTCCTCTTACTCGACGGCTCCGGCCAAGTCGTGTGGTCTTCAAACACGACCAGTGGCGCCACCACCACCGCCCCAGCATCGGCGCGGCTACTTGAGTCCGGCAACCTCGTCGTGCTGAGCGACGGCGACCCGACCAGCAGCGCCGCCGTCGTGGTGTGGCAGTCGTTCGACCACCCGTCCAACACCTTGCTCCCAGGCATGAAGATCGGCAAGAACCTGTGGACCGGAGCCGAGTGGCGCCTCACGTCATGGCGTTCGGCCAGCGACCCGTCGTCAGGGAGGTACTCGTACACGACCGACACGAGGGGCGTGCCCGAAAACGTCATCCGGGACGGCGGCGACGTGGAGCGGTACCGGACGGGGCCGTGGAACGGGCGGTGGTTCAGCGGCATCCCGGAGATGGCGACGTACTCGGACATGTTCGCGTACGAGATGCTCCAGCTACTCGTAGCATTCAGGCTATTCCTGCTCCGACTGTGCCTTCTGTTCAGCTATCTAGCATGAAAGCAGCGACAAAAGATTTCCACAAAGACAACATCATTGGCCGCGGTGGATTTGGCATCGTTTATGAGGTCTGTCTGTAGGTCGCCTGCTTCTTTTTACTGAATATCTATTATTCTGTTAAAAGTCGATCTGTGACATGTAAGTATGCAATCAATCACCAGGGCATGTTAGACGATGGAAAGAAGATTTCCGTAAAGAGGCTGACCGTACATTCTTCGCTTACCTATGATCAGTGTGAAACGGCTTTCATGAGAGAAGTGGAACTGATGTCAAAACTAAGGCATGGGAATCTTATTCAGCTCCTTGCTTACTGCAAGGATGGAAACGAGCGTCTACTAGTCTACGAGTACATGAAGAATAAGAGCTTGAGTTTCTACATATTCGGTATATATATCACATTCACACGGCTCGTAAATCCGTACTGCCTTCTATTGTGTGGAGATATGATCATTTTAACCTCTGGCCTGCCTGGGACTTCAAAGTTCTCATGTTCTTTGCATGCATCGACATGACGACAGGAAACGACCGCAAACTCCGTGCTTCTCTGAACTAGGAGAGAAGGTTGGAAATAATTCGTGGGATTTCCAAAGGCGTTGCTTATCTCCATGGAGAATTAAGCGAGGAAGTCATTCACAGGGATATGAAACCATCCAACATACTTCTGGACAACAATCTGAGGCCGAAGATAGCAGATTTTGGTACCGCGAAAACATTCGTTGAAGATCAGACAACTCAAACAAATTTTCAGACACCGTATGATTAAATTGTGAAGGACCGAGAACGGCGACCAGAGGGAGGTTGAATGGGAGCCAAATAAAAATCAACTCAAAGACTTGGCTCTTGTCCCAAAATCACACCCAAAACTTGATCTCGGAAGAACCGATTCGCACACGACCTAACAAGTAGGTGGACACCTTAGGAAGACCCCTAAAGGTGCAGCGGAGCGGTCGGAGAAGATGGAGAACGATCGAAGTCACGAACTCGAAACCGGTACACCGAGAGCGGTACTCTCAACCCCTAGAGAGAAGAGGCAAGAGTACACCCAAAAATACTTATGAGAACTGATCTCAGAAGTACGTAATCATGTTCCTTACGTGAATACGAATCCAACGCAATAAACGGAACTTGATTCGGAGTTCGGACGAGAGAGAAACGAGCACATGACTACTTCAGTCAGTGACCACAGGACCATGCAGAGTGGTCCGGTGGTATGGTCCGGAGGTACCACAGGACTATACAAAGTGGTCCGGTGGTATGGTCCGGAGGTACCACAGGACTATGCAAAGTGGTCCGGTGGTATGGTCCGGTGCTAAGTGCTTCCCTGCAGATTTTTGGCCTGACCACAGGACCACTCGCTATGGTCCGGTGCTATGGTCTGGTGCTAAGTGCTTCCCTGCAAATTTTCGGCCAGACCACAGGACCACTCGCTATGGTCCGGTGGTATGGTCCGGTGCTAAGGGCTTTTCTGCTGGAATTTGGGCAGACCACCGGACCAATGGGCTATGGTCCGGAGCCTGTGCAAAGTGGTCCGACGCTTGGTCCGACGCTCACGAACAGAGCGCAAAAAACCCGCGAAAACCGATTTCACTCCGCCAAATCTTTCCAAAACTCAACCAAATGAACTCCAACTGCAACCAACCTTTGTAGGCATGATCCTTGTACAGTTGGGGAGCTATCCCGAGGAAATCATCGCTCAATTTGGAGAGGATAAACGGGAACACTCGGATTTGGGGGAGAAGAGAGCAAAACGAAGAACGCTGCAAAGAAATCGCCCGATCTACTCACTCGTGAGGTTTGAGGAAAATTCCTTCGGTGCAAAGATGCTCCTTACGAATACAAACAACTTGGTTCAAACGGATTTGCAAGAGCTACTCCCCACAAAGAGAAATTATCTCGGGAAAAAGAGGGAGCAAAAGCAAAACGCGAAGAACACAAGCAAAATGGGGACACGATCAAGAAAGCGAAGACACCATGGCTTACGGAGGTTACGGCCTCCGATTCCTCGCAACAAACTCAAGTTCTTACAGAGGTTGGTGAAATCAACCTAGGGATCTCATGAACTAGAGAGAGGGTAGAGAGAGAGAGTTGGGGCAAATGATTAGGGTTCAAGAGATAGGATAAGGATACCCCTTCATCCTCTATTTATATGAGGCTTTGGCTATTTCCCAAAGACCTCCTAAATACAATGAGTGAACTACCTAGCCTAAGCATTGCAATCCAAGCTCCGGTAAATATCTCCCTCGATTTGAATGGACGGCCCCGCTTCCTGCCAGGAGTTGTCGTCGTCTCGACGCAACCTCCAGGATTCCGCCACGTGCCATCCCGCTTCCTCGGAAGCTCCGCCCGGGTTTTGAGGCCCAAACCCGCGAAACCCGCCACCGGTAGCTTTGGGCTCAACTACCGAACCCCGAGTTTTGCGGCCCAAACTCGGAAACTGACGCGGATGGTTTTGAGGCCCAAACCAACAAACCACTCGACGCGAGCCACCTTGTCTTTGCCCGGTCGGACTCCGAGTCCCCTGAGCCTCCGCTCGACTCGCGCGTCCACCGTCTTGACTTGGTCGACTCGGTCTACTTCCATGTCTTCTCGCACTCGCCGGTGCCAGGCACTAGCCACCACAGCTAGTCTGCCGGCGCCCATGGTCCCTCAGTCCGAGCCCCGCTTCCGCCCTTCACCGCTCTCAGTCCATTGGCACGACAAGCCTCTACTCGACCTTCTCCACGTCATTGACCACTGTCACTAAGCATAGTACCTGCACACCACAAGCCGATAGACAGGCACACATTTGCTTTCGCAAAGAGGTTAGGGTAAGCCACTCAAACTGAAACGCTCAAGTGTTGGGCAATCACTCATCACAAAACTGAACATACATGGGTATTTATCCACCATGTGTTCGCAAATTGAACCTTAACCCTTCAGCTGATGTTCTATTAATTTGGCTACATCATGCACTTTCATTTTTTGCCCCCAAAACTTTGACCTGACATATTTTGTTGACCATATTAAAGGGGGTATACGGCTCCGGAGTTCGCAATGCAAGGAAATTTGACACTGAAATACGATGTTTATAGCTTTGGAGTCGTCATACTGAATATAATAAGTGGGCCAAGAGAAAGAACCATGCCACCACTCCTACCCTATGTGAGCATGCACACTGAAAGCCAAAAATTCCATACTATTAAGGTTCATTTAATTTCTCACAAAGTAAGCATAACTTTGCAGGCCTGGGATTGTTGGAGCCAGCATAAGATTGAGGACCTTCTGGATTCAGCCATGGAAAACCCTGAGTTCAGGCTTCGGCTTGCACTAGAGAAATGCGTTCAGATAGGCCTTCTCTGCGTGCAACAGCTGCCCGATGATAGGCCTACCATGGCTGCAGTGGTAACAATGCTAAACAGTGATGATTCAGAGATCTACCCGCCCAAAATACCAATGTTTGATGACAGCAGCACTGGGTCTCCATCACACGCTGCGTTCAACGACGGTGGCGCGTAGAGAGTGTACACTGTACAGTGTCGATCTCACTTAACATGCCCGTGCTAAGATAGCCTGGACTAGCTCTGAGCCTCTGAAGCAGCCTGAAACTGGCATATGTAACTTGTCACGTAATCCCCTTCGTTTTTTAAACCTGTACCTTTCTTTTGGTGTAAGTGTAACCATTCATGTTCCATGATCTAATATACACCGTAATTTGTACACATTTGTTCTGAGAGTAGAATCTGTAGATTCATACATGACTGATGACTCTCATGAGAGGGAAAGTTGCCTTTGCTTTTCAGAGCAACAAGAGTGGAGAGAGCGCCAATTTCTAGGTTGTTGTTACAAAGACGGGCCGTCGAATTCAGGCCCAGTGCATAGACTGGGCCTCAGCGGACCCTAATATTTGGGCCTCAACCGGCCCAACTCTGATTTTTAATTGAAGTTCGTGGCTGAAAATCTCTCTGTCGGCAATCGACTCCATCAGCCTCCTCCTAATGGCAGCGGCCGACAGCTAGTCATCATCAGGCTCAGCCACCGCCTTGGGTTGGGTCAACGCCCGCTGCTTGCTCCCCGTGCTGCATATAGCAAAAGAGGCGACGACACTGACTGACGCCGTCGCCATGGTCCACACCACACCAGTCAGCGTCTTTTTTTTTTTTTTTTTTTTTTTTTTTTTGCCAAGCTAGCAGCTTTGTTCTTCCATTCACCGGTGCCCCTGCCTTGCTGCTTGCTCGACGCACGCGTCGTTTTCGAGCCGTCGTCGCTGTAACCTGGCTGGCCTGTTTCAGAAACACTCACAAGCTTCGACGAATCGTTGGAGCAAGGGTACTGATGAGTGAGCGAAGCTCGGCAAGGTAATCAATCAAGTTTAATAAGTGCTTGATTGCTGTTTCACGCTGTTTTCTAGAGTGATGCGCGCGCAGCAACTGCGAAAAGGCCTGTGCCTGTCTTGCCGATCAATCAGACGCAAAAGTCAGCAGTCCAACAGTACCATGGCACTGCAAAAGTCTACGGTCGTATTCGTTTGATTTTAATTTCAGCAGATGTTTACTCTGTTGCGTGCACAGCAGTCACGCAAGTTTACGCCGTCCGTCCTCGTCTTGCACGTTCACGAGGGTGGAGGGCTTTGTTTGTAGCCATCCATCATCAGTTTTCAGTTCAGTTCAGACAACAGAACAATGGAGAAGGCACGGAACGGACAGTGAAAATACAGCTGTTCAGACGTTCAGTGTAACTTCAGACCGACAACAGCTGCAGCTCATGTCCATCTCCTCTGCCTTAGGTAAGCAGCAACATTATCAGTTGTCACATAAGTGATGGGACTAATCTACAAAAGGTTTCATGTACTGTTAACTAGTACCCATTGCATGGTCAATAAGATGCACAGGTAATAATCTGATTTCAATGTTTATGGTTACAGCCGACTAAAAGCCAGTTGATATGAATCTTTATTTGCACCAATCTAGGTAAATAATACAGCATTATCCCTATGAAGTTCTGAATGATGGGACTAATCTACCTTAGGTAAGCAGCGACATTATCTGTTGTCAGATAAGTGATGGGACTAATCTACAAAAGGTTTCATCTACTGTTAACTAGTACCCATTGCATTATCCACTGTGTACTGATGAGGTTCTTGAATGGAATATGACAATTCATGGGAAATTTTTGTCATCCAAATGTTAGATGTGTATAATTGTCCCTGGTTTCCTACTGCTGTGAGCAAGAGAAAATAACTATTTCCTACTGGCCTGCTGAATTAATCAGGTTAACATTCATCTGGATAATCCAACAACTTTGATGGTCCTTTGCACGAAGTAAGCGACCACTAACGTAGTCATATATATATATATCTCGCAGTATACCATGAAATTTATGCAGCAAACCTCATCAGTCATCACTGGGGGCGACTCGAATGACAAGACTTTTGTGCCTTACTGCTCTGATCTTCCCCATTATCCTTTGTCTCACAACATCCACCGCCGGCACCTCGTCTGACACACTCGACAGCGGCAGCAACATCACCGACGGTGCATCGCTGGTCTCGGCCGGCGGATCCTTCACCCTTGGTTTCTTCTCCCCGACCGGGGTGCCAACCAAGAGATACCTCGGGATCTGGTTCACCGCGTCGCCGGAGGCCATATGTTGGGTGGCCAACCGCGAAACGTTCCTCAGCAACCAGAGCTCAGGAGTACTGGTCATCGGCAGCACCGGAGCCTTCGCCTTCTCGACGGCTCTGGCCGCACGGCTTGGTCTGCCACCACGACGAGTTCTGATGCTCCTGTCGTGGCGCAGGCGCAGCTGCTTGAGTCTGGCAACCTAGTGGTGCACGACCAGAGTGGCGGCGTGCTTTGGCAGTCATTCGACCACCCGTCGAACACCTTGCTCGCCGGCATGAGATTCGGTAAGGACCCGCAGACTGGCGCCGAGTGGTTCCTCACGTCGTGGCGTGCGTCGAACGACCCGACGCCGGGGAACTACCGTCGTGTGCTGCTGGACACCAGGGGCCTCCTGGACTCCGTCTCGTGGAAAGGCAACGCCAAGAAGTACCGGACGGGGCCCTGGAACGGGCTGTGGTTCAGCGGCATCCCGGAGACGGCGTCGTACAAGGAGCTCTACTCTGCCCAGGTCGTCGTCCGCCCCGACGAGATCGCATACGTCTTCAACGCCGCCGCCAGGGCGCCCTTCTGCCGCCTCGTACTGAATGAGGTCGGCGTGGTGCAGCAGCTGGGGTGGGACCCCGTCAGCCGGGTGTGGAACGTGTTCACGCAGGCGCCGAGGGACGTCTGCGACGACTACGCCAAGTGCGGCGCGTTCGGGATGTGCAACGTGAACACGGCGTCCACGCTGTTCTGCAGCTGCGTCGTGGGGTTCAGCCCCGTGAACCCTCTGCAGTGGTCCATGAGAGAGACCCGTGGCGGATGCCGGAGGAACGTGCCGCTGGAGTGCGGCAACGGGACGACGACGGACGGGTTCAGGGTGGTGCGGGGAGTGAAGCTCCCCGACACCGACAACACGACGGTGGATATGCACGCGACGCTGGAGCAGTGCAGGGAGAGGTGCCTCGCCAACTGCTCCTGCGTGGCCTATGCCGCCGCCGACATCCGAGGAGGCGGTGATGGCAGTGGCTGCGTCATGTGGAGGGATAACATTGTTGATGTCCGGTACGTAGACAAAGGGCAGGATCTCTACCTGAGGTTGGCCAAGTCTGAACTAGGTAAGCTATACAATTACCCAAGTCTGAAATTACCTAGCTTTTTTCTTCACAAAAGAGAAAAAAGGTGTAGAATAATAGAGAAGCAAAGTTTCACCATCCATTCTCTAGAGTGTTCTAAAAAAATCATCTATTCACTTTGTGTACCATATAATTTCTGCAGATAATAAGAAGAGAATGGATGTGGTAAAAATCGTGCTTCCGATTACGGCATCTCTGCTTGCACTTGTGGCTGTGGCCACGTACCTTGTTTGGATATGCAGGCTGAGAGGTAGAGCCACTTCACTACTCATCAGAATGATTCAGAATGTGATTTCCCTGCAGAGTTACTCTAACAAATACTACCAAAGGATACTAATCGATATTTCTGTTAGGCCAACGTCGAAAGAAGGATATCCAGAGGAAAGCGATGGCTGGATACTTGACCACATCACATGAACTTGGTGATGAAAATCTAGAGCTTCCATTTGTTAGCTTTGAAGATATTGTTACTGCAACAGATAACTTCTCTGAAGATAACATGCTTGGTCAAGGTGGATTTGGGAAGGTTTACAAGGTAATAAAAAAATATTTTGAACAATAGTAGCATGAAACCTTTGCCACATCCTTTTCAATTTACTAATGGTAAAATCGTGCAGGGTATGCTGGGCGAGAAGAAAGAAGTTGCAATCAAAAGGCTCGACCAGGGTTCTGGGCAAGGTGCAGATGAATTCAGAAATGAAGTAGTTCTGATTGCCAAATTGCAGCACAGAAACCTCGTCAGACTTCTTGGTTGCTGCATTTATGGAGATGAGAAATTGCTGATTTACGAATATTTGCCAAACAAAAGCTTGGATTCTTTCATTTTTGGTAAGTTGAAACTTTTTATTTTTTTACATAAAAAGAGAGAGTAGCCATAGTTACCATGCATGGAATTTACTTTACTTAATATACCATTGTAGATGCTGCAAGAAAAAAGCTCCTTGATTGGACAACAAGGTTCAAGATAATCAAAGGAATATCTAGAGGGCTTCTTTACCTCCACCAGGATTCAAGGTTGACGATAGTTCACAGAGATCTCAAACCAAGCAACATATTGTTGGATGCAGATATGAGCCCTAAGATATCAGATTTCGGTATGGCAAGAATCTTTGGAGGAAACCAGCACGAAGCAAATACTAATCGAGTTGTTGGGACATAGTGAGTAGTCCATGCCTCGATTTTAAATAACTCTTTGTTTTCCTGCACTTAATAAGCTTGTTACTTACTGCTAACAATCATTAAACAGTGGTTACATGTCTCCTGAATATGCTATGGATGGCGCCTTTTCTGTCAAGTCTGATACATACAGCTTTGGTGTCATACTCTTGGAGCTTATAAGTGGTCTGAAGATTAGTTCAACCCACATCACAGATTTCCCAAATCTATTAGCTTATGTAAGTATGGTGGAATGCTTGAATTTTTTTACAATGCAACAAAAAGGTACTTATTAATGTTCTATGAAATTGATTCCAATGGTTCAGGCATGGAGCTTATGGAATGAAGGAAAGGCAATGGATTTAGTGGACTCATCCCTTGTCAAGAGTTGTTTACCAAATGAAGCCTTCAGGTGTATCCACATAGGACTCTTGTGTGTGCAAGACAATCCAAATACCAGGCCACTCATGTCATCAGTGGTGTTCATGTTGGAGAATGAAACTACAGCACTTTCAGTTCCAAAACAACCTGTATTTTTCTCACAAAGGTATTCTGAAGCCCAGGAAACAGGAGAAAACACTAGTAGCTCTATGAATAACATGAGCATGACATTGTTATTAGAGGGCCGCTAGATGGTTAGGTTATGCAATGTTTGTATGTGTAAAATGTTTTACTATAGCAGATGTGTAATACATTAGTAGTTTCCATACTTCTTTTATCTTTTTTTTAATTGCAAAGATATTTCTTCTATCTTTGGCAACTGTTTTTTTAATAACTATACTTATTGTATGAAACTGTAGAGTAAAAGTTCTCTAATATTGTGCTGTATTGACATTGGTAGTCTGAATTTGAGGTGAAGTGCAATCGGAGCCATGAAATTGGATGGCTTTCGCGCCAGCGACAACGGGTTGCCCTTTGGTGGGCTGGGATGGCCTAGAACCATGCATTACGGCCTCATTGGCTTCAAGTTCTCACTTGGACGTTGGTGGGCCACCGCGGCCAGGCTTTGTCTGATGGGCTGAAGTCCGAACTCCTTGTTGCAATCCGTTCCTATCCCGATTGTCCTGCATTTTCTCTCCCCTATTTTTTCTTTTCGTTTTGAGGGCAAATCACGAGACCTTCATCACATTTCAGCATTTCATTATATCGTGGCCTTCTTTCGTGCACCGATGTGCTGCCGAATTCGGCTTGCGTCGTACTCGTACGTACTTCCTCCGCGCTTTTAGCTTATGGACACAAGGTGGGTTGCATATATATGGTTTGCATTGAGCACCTGGTAATTGCATATGCTAACTCATGTAGGAGCTGGAAACACCTCAAAAAATAAGAAGTCTATATAACCTCTCAACATTTGGTCTAGTGTCTATACTTCACTCCATAACTAAAAACCAAAACTAGGTATTATGTCCCTGAAACTATGTATAGTTCGCGCAACGAACACACAGAGCAAGAGAGAGAGAGACTATTGATGGCGTGAGTGTGAGTGTGTGACAACAGTAAAAGCTGCTAAGTGTGTTTAGACCATCATTTTTTACTACTCTTTCCATTCTAAAATAATCAAACTTTCTTAAGTTTGACTAGATTTATAAAAAATAATATATTCAACAATTGATCTAATAATACTAATTATGCACCATAAATATTAACAGTTTGTTATATGTATCTTGTAAAATTTAAAAAAGTTTGACCTTTGAAGAAGTGAGAATAACACTTCTTTTGGGATAGAGAGGGAGTAGTGTGTGTGTGTTTAAAAAAAAAATAAAGTAGTGTTTTTTGCAATCTCAGCTTGTTACATTTCGTTTACAAAGATGTTCACAGGAGGGGTTGCTCTAGCCTCTAGATACCTTTTGAAATTACTTTAAAGTTGAATCAAAGTGTTAATATCTTTCATTCCAAATTTTCAAATCCAAAATGGCCAAGAGGAGGCAGCCGAGCCAGGTTTCACTTTCGCTTGGCACGACGAAACACTGCGGCTGCTGTGAGCAGCAGTTTTTCTTTGCGCGTGCAGCATAGTTCAACCAACACATGGGGGTGGTGCCACGTAGCAAGAGTGTTTGCTCATCATTGCTTTGGTCAAGAATCAAGATCCTTCCTCCTTGGCTCCTTCGTGTCTTAATCCATAATAAAGTCAGAATGTGGACTAATAATCCTGGTCCCTGTCTCGGTCAATTTTATTCTGAATGAAATACACTAGCCCATGTGGGCACGCTGAGGCCGCGCTGGTAAAGACAGGGAGCTGAGAGAAAATGGCTACACCAAAAGTGCTTAAATAATGTCTAGCTAGTAGGTGAGTAGTGATTTACAGTAACAATGAACGATGATCGAGAAGCGTTTAAAATCCGGAAGCAGTTTTTGGGTATGTAGATGTTAGACATGTGTACTATCTATACCATCTATGCATTGAGATATGTGTTGTTCAAACTAGGAAATATAAAGCATTTGGGGAGAGCAGAAGCATGAATTTCAAAACATAAATCAATGTTCCAGATAGCACATGCTCAACATATACATGTTGCATTGTGTTTTTGTTAAAATCCTAGGTGCTTCCTTTCGTTGAAGACTATTTGCATCAACAATATAATGCTGGGACTGTAGCAGGGTAACGCGTGGCTAGCGCGGCCATGCAGCGTTTTATTGGCTGTTAAAGACTACTATCTTACTATCTTATATACCTTGGCATCTTGTGTCATAGAGATAGAGTAGGCCAGATAATTTTTTGGCCGTCTATCCCCTGCATGCCACGTAGCCTCCTTTTGTAACCTCGTTCTTCTTTTGTTCTATGAAGTACCGGGCAATGTCAACAACCTATTCTGAAATATTTTTGGCCATTACACGGCATTGACGTTTTGCATTTTCATCAAATTTGTTTGGTTCACTCCCGGTGATGCATGGCTCCACCACGTGTCCTTGTGCCACAACCTGATCTATATATCTTGATGCCATTTTCGTCGCCCCTGACTCGTCGCTTGCTGCACTGCTGCATAGGAAATAATGGGCATGACCGGCCTTACCATTTCCATCCTCCTGCTCCTGGTCTGTGTCTGCAAATCCGATGACCAGTTGACAAGCGCAAGGCCACTGTCCTCCGGCGACCTGCTCATCTCCAAAGGCGGCGTCTTTGCTCTCGGCTTCTTCTCCCCGGCCGGCTCCGACTCCGGCTCCAACTCCAACACGACGAGCATGTACGTTGCGATCTGGTTCCACGGTATCCCTGAGCGCAGCCGCACCGTCGTGTGGGTGGCCAACCGCGACAGCCCAGCCACCACGGCTTCGTCCCCAACACTCGCCATCAGCAACAGCTCTGACCTCGTGCTGTCGCACTCCCAAGGCAGCAGCACTCTCTGGAGGACGCAGAACGCCGTCGCCGCTGACGCCGCCCACGACAACGGCACTTCCATGGCCGTGCTGCTCGACACGGGGAACCTGGTACTCCAGCTGCCCAACGGCACGGTCATCTGGCAGAGCTTCGATCACCCGACTGACACCATTCTCCCAGGCATGAAGTTCCTGATGATCCACAGGGCTCGCCCCGCCGCCGCCACCGGGCGCCTGGTCTCGTGGGGAGGCCCCGCCGACCCGTCCACGGGAGACTTCTCGTTCGGCCTCGACCCCGTCTCCAACCTCCAGCTGATGGTCTGGCACGGATCCGACCCGTACTGCCGCATCAGCGTGTGGAACGGCGTGTCGGTGTCAGGCGGCATGTACGCGAGCTCCCCAAGCTCGATGCTTTACCAGACCATCGTCAACACCGGCGACGAGTTCTACCTTGAGTACACGGTCTCTGACAGCTCGCCGTACTTCCGGATCATGCTCGACCACACCGGCACGATGAAGCTCCTGAGCTGGGACGCCAACTCGTCGGCGTGGACGGTCATCTCCGAGCGCCCCTCCGGTGGCTACGGCCTCTACGGCTCGTGTGGCCCCAATGGCTACTGCGACTTCACCACCGGAGCTGCCCCGGCATGCCAGTGCCTCGAGGGCTTTGAGCCCGTCGCCGTCGTCGGGATGAACTCTTCAGAAGGATGCCGGAGAATGGAGCCTCTGCGGTGCAGCAAGGGAAGTCACTTCGTGGCCTTGCCCGGGATGAGAGTTCCTGACAAGTTCGTGCTCCTCCGGAACAGAAGCTTCGAGCAGTGCGCGGCTGAGTGCACCAATAACTGCTCCTGCACCGCCTATGCTTACGCCAACTTGAGCAGTAGCGGTGCCATGGCTGACCAGTCAAGGTGCTTGGTTTGGACTGGGGATCTTGTCGACACATGGAAAAACATCAACTATGGCGAGAAGCTGTACATCCGGCTTGCCAACCCTCCTGGTACGCACCGTTTCATCACGTGCTGTTTAGATTTGTTGATCAGAGGAATAGTTTCTCCAATGTCGGCAGAGATATTCATCTAGCAATGAAGCAGAAAATACGCCATAATGAGCAATGTTAAAAACATACTAACGAGTTTCACTTTGGCAGTTAAAACAAAGACCAATATAGTAAAGATTGTTGTCCCAATTATAGCATGCCTGCTGCTACCCACATGCATAGCCCTTGTCTCCCTATGGAAATTCAAAGGTACGAAAATAAGTGGCTTATTTTCAACATGTAATGTGATTAGTGTACAGGTTTTAATAAAAGGTATCAGTGTCCCAACCAGCAGGGAAATGGCGAAAAAAGGAGATTCAGAAAAAACTGATGCTAAGATACTTGAGCACCTCCAATGAATTTGGAGACAAAAATGAAGAATTTCCATTTGTTAGCTTCGATGACATTGTTGCAGCAACTCACAATTTCTCTGACAGCAATATGCTTGGAAGAGGAGGCTTTGGTAAAGTTTACAAGGTAATGAAAAATTTAACATTAATAGCTGTAGGATACTAATATGCATTAAAACATCGTTAAAGCAGAAGAAAGAATTGTAACTTTCATCATTTTCCGATTCTTAAGAATGCAATCGTGCAGGGAATGTTGGAAGGTGGGAAGGAAGTTGCTGTCAAAAGGCTTAGTCAAGGTTCTGGGCAGGGTATTGATGAATTCAGAAACGAGGTAGTTCTACTTGTTAAACTACAGCACAGAAACCTTGTTCGACTACTTGGTTGCTGTATTCATGAAGAAGAGAAGTTACTGATCTACGAATACTTGCCTAACAAAAGCCTGGATGTCTTCCTGTTTGGTATGCACTGACTCTGGATTACATATTGCAGTTCTTACAGTGACCAAAAGGATACTGATGATGACTAATAATAGGTTTTGTTAAATACTACTTGTCGGCAGATACTTCAAGAAAGCATGTGCTTGATTGGCAAACACGGTTCAACATAATCAAAGGCATAGCCAGAGGGCTTCTATATCTCCACCAAGATTCAAGATTAACAATAATTCATAGAGACCTTAAAGCAAGTAACATCTTGTTAGACACAGAAATGAGTCCCAAAATATCGGATTTCGGTATGGCAAGAATCTTTGGGGGAAACCAGCAACTAGCAAACACTACCCGTGTTGTTGGGACATAGTGAGTAATTCATTTACTATCAATACTAAAAAAATGCCCCATAAAAAATGCAACTATAATAGTTTAGTCTAACCCAAATTTTGCTTCCCCTGTTGAACTTGTTTAAACAGCGGTTACATGTCTCCTGAATATGTGACAGGCGGTGCCTTTTCTGTCAAATCAGACACATATAGCTTTGGTGTTCTTCTCTTGGAGATTGTAAGTGGTTTGAAGATAATCTCAACTCAGCTCATAATGGACTTCCCAAACCTTATAGCTTATGTAAGTAGTGTGGAATACTCTAGTTTTCAATAAACATAAACAAAACTATATTAGTTTGAAAGAAAAAAAGATTTACATTTTTGCAGACATGGAAATTATGGGAAGAGGGAAATGTGACAAAATTGGTGGACTCATCGGTTGCTGAAAGTTGTCGACTCCGTGAAGTTTTGAGGTGTATTCATGTAGGACTTTTGTGCGTCCAAGATAATCCAAATGCACGGCCACTCATGTCATCAGTTGTGTTTATGTTGGAGAATGAGACCACATTGCTTCCAGCACCAAAGGAGCCTGTATATTTTTCACCAAGGAATAATGAAACTGAAGAAACAAGGAGAAACATGGAAGGTTTTCTGAATACATCGTGTATCACAACACTAGAAGGCCGCTAGATGTTCACACTGACTTTTTACTACATAAAGCTGGTCGTGATATATGTGAACTTACAGTCTTCAAAAGGGATATATATGAGCTTACTGTACTGAACTCCCTGAATTGAAGCTTGCAGCTTGGAAAAAATGCAGATAATATACAGGGATTTGAGAATTATATGGTCAAGTGTCTAACAAAGAATACAATCAAATTTTACATGGAATTGCTTTAATCTTCAGTTGCTCTAATGGCAAAAGGTGAAGGCTGCCTAACCTTTCAGTGTTGTACCTCATATGGTATAAACCTAGTAAACTTGCATGCAGGCCGCGGGGGGGGGGGGGGGGGGGGGGGGGGGGGGGATTATTCATGTTTTTCGAAACATGCTATTTGCATAAGATGAGAAAACAGTAAGTACACTATGGCTTGCAACCGGCAAATAATTTGGTTGGCCAGGTCTACCAAGCCAGGCATGCATTTAGATGTTTATCTCAAACCCTAGCTGCAAGTGAAGTTCAGGTTATTCAGCAAAACGTGAATGGCAGGCAGAGCTCACACATTGGGCGGTTAGTCCGAGATTTTGTGTTAGGGGTTGACACTGCAAAAGCTTCTGAACACCAATTCCTCTGAATGTGTAGCACGCTAAGTTTTTTTTTTTTTTAAAAAAAAACTACGCTGAGAAGTCAAACACAATGTAGTCCTTAAATTCTTCGAACTAGGGATGGAAACGCCCTACATATTCATCGATCATCGATGGATGGACCCCAAGTTAAGGTACTAGAATTAGAATTTTAGAAGCAATAGCTGAGACCCCGAGTAGTAGTCGACAGTAGTGTAGTACCTGGCGATGGCGGTGGCCATGGACACGGGTGACGAACTACAACGGCGCTAGGCGTCAAGGACCCGTGGAGGAGCCGTACTACTACGATAGGAAGAAGGGCGGCGTGGCTACGGCTCCTCCGCCTCAGCTCTCAGCCTCAGCAGTCCGCACTTGGCCTTTTCGCCCCCCCCGGCAGCAGAGCACAGGCTTATTCCGCAACGGTGCGTCGGTGCCTCGTCGGCACAATGGCGCTGGCCGCAACGCAAAGGAAGGACACCCAATTAGATGGGCCAAGGATCTCCTGCTTTGGAGCGGCCCAGTTGTTCGGGAACAACAGGATCCTTCCTCTCTGCTCCTAGGCAGGCCCTTGGCACTTACAGCCCAGCTAATTATATATAAAAAAAAACTTACAGCCCAGCTCTCCCGTGCGACGGGACACACATCGATGGATCTGGCTGCCTAGACCACACGGCACACGTGACGTGCTTGGAACACATACGACCTGTTCCTAAGAAGGTTCATCTTCGGAAGCATAGGCGAACGAACGTTTGACGCTAGAACGGACGTTGGAGCGCCCAGGCCCGCAACCCCCTTCCACCGCACGTCCCGCAACCATCTCCCACCGCATGGGACACAGCCGTTCATCCCGACACACACACGGATACACGCGGCCGTCTCCCCCACCGCGATACCCTCACCCCCTCCTCCGCGCGGCCCTGCTCCTCCGACCGTAAAACAAAAAAAAAGAAAATTAAAAAAAACACCAGAAAACATGAAACATCAGAAAACAACACGTGCAACATATATCTAATAACACATGAAATATGCGTTTGTAATCCTAGCTGTAACACCAGATCTAAATTTGAAACATCCAAAATGGATCATTTGTAACATATATTCTGACACAGTTGAAACACCGGAAAACATGCTTACGAAACACTTAAACAAACACAAATCTGAAACAAGAAAAAAAGAAACAAATGATTTGATATAAATCTGTTGCAACAACACAAGAACAAAAGAAAATTGAAACAAATGGCAAACAGTGTCTGAAACAAAACTAAAAAATATGCAGTTTTGGGGATTTGAAACAAAACCCCACAATGTATCTGCAACACACATAGCAGCCTATTGAAACAAATTTTTTTAAGAGTTTGAAATATGGATCTTGCGTGTTTGAAAACAACACATGTTGCATGCTGAAAACAAATATAATTTAGGAATTTGAAATAACATGGATCCTGTTGTTGAAACAACATGGATCCAGCTTTTGAAACAAACAAGATGCAAAAAAAAATTGAAGAATGAAAACAACAACACGCAACTAGCAGAGATGAGCACTAAGAAGAGGGGCGATAGGAGAGATAGGATGCAGGGTCCTCATGACCTACCACTACGGGATCCAAATCTTGTCCGCTGCCTTCAGATCCACTGCCACCGCCAGATCCACTGCCGTCGCCGCCGGATCCGGTGGATCCATGACCGTCGTCGTCGTTGTCCAGATCTCGCCCGCTGCCTTCAAAACCACTGCCACCGCCACCGGATCCGGTGGATACATGGCCGTCGTCGTTGGATCCGGCGACGTCAATGCAGCAGCCGCCGCATCCACCATGATAGTGGGCTTGGTGGGCACCAGATCGGAGGAGGGTGTGGGTGCAGGAGGCCGAAGCAGCGGACGCCAGTGTGGAGGAGCATGGGCGGTTGCTGACCGGAGAGGAGGGAGGCACGCAGCGGAGCAGTGTGGGAGAGGAGGGAGGAGAAGAGGGAGGGCGTCCCTGTGGGGAGTGGGACGGCCGCCGCTGCGGGGGATACAAGCGGCGCAAGTGGGTGGGCGAGTGGTGGTGATGGGCCGGGCCGTGTGCGCTGCGTTTGACGCGTCGAACGTATGCTGGAGAGCATTACCGGTTCATCTGTGAAGGCCGGTTGAGGAGCAAGATAAAAAAACACAGAAATTTACCAAGTAACTGCAATGGAGATTCAGGTTAACCTATTGTTTCGTCACTGTTCCCCCTCTACCTC
This sequence comes from Microstegium vimineum, assembly GCA_022036555.1. NCBI lineage: Eukaryota > Viridiplantae > Streptophyta > Magnoliopsida > Poales > Poaceae > Microstegium > Microstegium vimineum. The sequence goes on along the minus strand of CM039131.1, from coordinate 51,653,803 downwards.
AGACGCTGCACCTGCATCTGCACCTATGGGCACGTTGTCATTTGGAGTGGCTTGGCCCATGTACTTAGACGACTCTCTTACCTAAACACTAGTATAATATTCGTGCTAACGCTACAAATTTGTTTTAGGGATATACATGAAAATAATTAAATCATAATGTTTTTTTCATAACACTTTTACTGAGCTACATTTGAGGATATATTCAATCCGAGAAAGCCTTTTACATAAGAAGACATAATAAAGTCATTTATTACATTAATTATCTAATTTAAAATATGCGCAAGTCGTTACAGAAGCACACCCCTCACATATGTGGAGGAGCGTGTAAAGAAGCTAAGAACAGAGTCTTTATATAAATTTGAAATGCTATATGTATTTTTTTGGCATAAGAATTTTCGGATTCCTCAATCGGGCACGGTGGTACATGAGTGTTTTAATAAGTCCTGAAATTCTGATTGGTGAAACTATGGAGCAATCACAAGCCTCGGCCACATGAAATTCTAATTGGTGAACAAATGGTGCAATCACAAGCATCGACCACGTTATTAGTAATAGTAAAAAAAAGTCTGATTGCATCTGACTTACAGGCCATCGCTGACATGCAGCACCTGATCTCAACCGGCTGACCTGCTCGGGCACCGCCTGCTGCTGTCCACCCGCTCGGTTGCTGGCTGATGGGCGCACCCGCTCGGCAGCCACCGGATCGCAGATTCGTGTCGATTGCGGCAGGGAGCAACGGGGGTGGCGATCGCAGCGAGGGACAGGTAGCGGCGCAGCAGCTCGGCGGTCGGTGGATTTGCAGTGCGTGACGATTGCCGCCAGCTGATATATCTCCAATGCGTGGCATTCACGACAGGGCGCGACGGGGCGTGGCAACCACGACAGTTTGGGCCTGCTTGGTTCTGGCCTTGGTTTGTGGCGAAGGCGGCCAGAAAGCCCGCCACAGTTGCCACCGTCTTGCCACAATAATTAAGTGCAAAACGACAAGTGTAGGAGGAAACGTCAGAGCAAAAATTCTGTGGCTACCAATACTTAAATGAGAACCAAACAGCATCCTTAACTCAGGTAACCGCTGAACTTGAAGCGTGGCGTGTTGTGGCTGCAAGCCAAACACGCCCTTAGGGACGACACGCTCTAAGGTACGTGATTTTCGTGCGTGAACAACGGAGCGGCTGCCTTTCGTTAGGCGTGGGGAGGATTGGGAGGATGATACACAGAATCTTGACCGTTTAATGTGAGTGACTAAGAAAACAAAGAGTTTAGAATAAATCTGGATGGTTCGTTTTGAAGATGTGATTTATCTGGGTGCACGATTCTAGGCGCATGAAGAAGAGGCTTCTCAGCGGTGGATGTTTTTATGTGTGGACATAGGAAAGAAAAATGTGGTCAATTAATAGGGCAGAATAGAAATTTTATTTCTGGGCTCCCTTCTTTTTTATATAGAACGGGCTCTCTTTTTTAATTTCTCACCGGTCAACCCCGCCCCCGCCCGCCTCGACCGCCAACTAGGCCACCGGCAACCTCACCGCTCACCTACCGGAAACAAATTAGGTACGAACCATCGGCATGGTGTTTTGGTGCGGATTTATGACTGACTTGTGGTCACAAGAGGAAAAAAGAATACCATGAAAATTGTGGTCCACGGTCTGTAGCACATATCGCACGGAACACGGGTACGAACAGTCCGTACCCAAGTTTTTTCCTCACCTACTACCCCCATGAGACCAAACCGTCATTCCCTAATCTCAACCTAGGAGCTCGCCAATGACTGCTTGCCCCAACCGATGGCACCGCCCATCGAGTTACCTCCCTCCACATGCTCGGGGGCAGTGCTACCGCCTCGATCACCGACCCTCAACTTGCCACCACTGCTGGGCCGCGCGCTGTCCCCTTGCCCCTTCTTCTAAGGCCGCCTGCCATAGATGGTTGCAAAAATATGAAACCCTAACCGTCACTGTCATCACCTTGTCCACCACCCCGTCGCGACGACTTCACTGCTGGTCGTTCCATCCACCGTCTGCTCCTGCCCTCGCCCCTTCTTCCTCAGTTCCGGCAACATATGTGTTGCTTCAATTACCGGCGCACGCGCCCGATGTGATTTTGACATGTATTAATGTGTCATGTGTAGTCTAACATATCATACTCATGTAGAGGCATCTTTAGTAGAAAAAGTCATACGTTGGCTCTTACAAGTTATCTTATTATGTATATCCCATGTGTAGATATTCTTTATTGATCTATATATATCTCTTTCCAATCATCTATACACAAGGGAGATATATAGTTGGCTTTTCTTTCATATGCATCGGGATATGCAAATAGTCTAACTCTTCTTCGAAGATTGTTTATATCTCTATCTTTCACGTGGCACCTAATGATAACTTAGAGCTAGTCATTGAGCTCCCCTAATAGTCCGTGTCCCACAAAGTTTCTTAGATCATTAATATATAACCCACTTCGTTCTCTCTTGCAAAAAATGAAGCACGTGTCTTCGCTGGCCGTAAGTCTACAACTTATTTAGCTTCTCTTTCTTCCTCTCCCCTCTCCTCTATTTTAGCATCAATCTTATATATAGAGAGAGTATATTTAGTAGCAAGCTACAGAATAGGTTATTGTAGTCATCTCCATTTACCATAAAGTTAATACATACATATTTACGATAGTTATGTTACGATAACACATGAATATATTTACATAATTTATCATAAATCACAGTTTGAAGTTACTATAATCTCGTAAATGAGTATGGTAATTATTGTAAATTAAAGTAGCTATAGAATAAATTATTTTATAACCAGCTATAAAGTAGTTCTCTCTATATATATATAGTGCGCGTGTCAATCTTTTGGCACTTTGACCAAGATTGGATCTAGAATTTTTTTTTGGGTGTGTGTGGGGGAGGGGTGAACGGAGGTACTCCCTCCATCCCAAATTATATGACATCAAAGCATCTCAAGTTTAACCAATAATTATTAAAAAAATTATAAAGATTTATAACTTTAAATAGGCATACTATGAAATTATAATTGATAAAGAATCTAATTATACTTAGTTGACATCATAAATGTTATTTATATTGTCATAGAAGCTTGGCAAACCTTAAGATATTTTGACTCTCTAAGGTTCTTAGGATGTCTTATAATTTGGGATAGAGGAAGTAGTATTTTATAGTCGGACTAGTGACAGCTATCAATTAAGGATTGAATAGTATTTTGTGAGAGAAAATTAATTGAAACAATCTGATCGAAACAAGCTAGAACCAATTCAAGCGAACATAGTATTGTGGGCTACCCAAACACTTCCACAAGTACGGCCAATCTGTGTTTCTGAATAAACCATCGAAGTGCACCTAACCACACAGCAAGACACATCATGTTGCATTCGTGGGCAAGGAGTAAAACTGTGACAAACGTGTCTTATTATTTTTGGGAGCAAAGTCAATGTCCCAGTTACCGTGGGCACTGGGCAGACAGGAAACGTACCACATTCATTCAATTTCAACATCCGAGCTAGTCAAATTTAAAGTGTGGACCAGAGTGGTTCCTCCCAATTCAACAATTGGTACCTGGTCCATGTGTACTTCGTCCCAAAATAATATCATTCTGGCTTACAAATAATTCAAATATTTTTAACTTTGACCAAATATAACGAAAAATATTAATATATACAATACATAGTTACTATCATTAAACAAACCCTCAAATCTATTTTCACAATAAACTTATTTAAAGATACAAATATTACTAATATTTTCTATAAATATATTCAAAAATTTTAAAAATTTGACTAACATGAATATATAGCGATACTTATTTTGGGACGAAGAGAGTACTCCACGTATCATTATTTCCAGACTCGGTCAATTTAGATGATCACAAATCAACTTGAAGTGTAGAAAATTTGTGATCCATATCCTTTGGTATGACAACGAAAGATCTCCATATCTACCACACTTTAATATATTAGAGCTAGATACATTAAGTCCCTTGGTCGTGCTCATAGAGCCATTAGAGCACCTCCAATGTAGCCATCAAACCGAGTCTAACTACCGATCTTGTCAAAACTCAAAATTTCTCCCTGAGTGTTAATCAGTGGACCCACACAATACAGTATTTTTGCTTTGCCTCAGCCGTGTGGTTTGAACCTAAAACAATCGATTTTTCTCTCGCCTCTCTGGGTTCGGTGTCTGCAGTGTTCTGATTCGATGATCGAACATCCAGTCATGACCACGGCTCGGTTGGCAGAAATACTGCAGTTGCTCTTAGGTTACTTCGGCCTGTTTAATTCCTCATGAAATCCAAAATATTTTATGTTTTGTCTTTTTATTTTACAAAATAAAACTAAACACCATCCAAAATAGTTGACAAAAGATGATCCATTTTTTATTTTGGATTTTGGACTCAAGAGGTCAAAATAAACTAAACTTTACATTGGTTTGTGTGTCATCCTCACAACCCCCATTATTAGAATCCAAAATAAACTAAATTTTAGTTGGAACTAAACACCCCTACTAAAATATTTTGTATTATGGATTTTAGAATCTAAAATATTTTGGATTTTGGTTGAAACTAAACAGAGCCTTCATATGAACTAGTAGTGTGTAGTAGTGATGGGAATCAAGAAGACAACACCACATCATATAGAATTAATACGAGCGAATGGGACTGTGGTCCAATGGTAGGACTGTCCAGTGGGACGCTACCCACCAGGGTTCAAACCCTGGCGTCCCAGATTTTTCAGGTTGTGCGTATTCAGTAGTACTGCGCGCGCACCGGAGGCAAATCTCCCCATCTCTTAACGTGTGTATGTGTGCGTCTAAGTTGGTACCGATAAAAAAATATACCCGTTCCACGATGAAAATTTCAGTGCAAGGCCACGGAACACCACCAGTTATGGTGGTGGCCGCAGCAACCACCAAGTTTCTGATCAGCCTTCAAGCGTTGATCTTGACGCTGCTCCTCTTCTTCCCCAGAAATCCCGCCGCCATTGCATCTGACACCCTCAACAATGGCGGCAACATCAGTGACGGGGAGGCGCTGGTCTCGGCCAGCGGATCGTTCACCCTTGGTTTCTTCTCCCTGACCGAGGTGCCAACCAAGAGATACCTCGGGATCTGGTTCACGGATTCTGGTACGGACGCTATCTGCTGGGTGGCCAACCGCGACAGCCCACTCAACACCACCTCTGGTGTACTGGTGATCAGCAGCACGGGGAGCCTTCGTCTTCTCGATGGCTATGGCCAGACAGCGTGGTCTTCCAACACGACCTCTGCCTCAGCGCCAGCGGTGACCAGCCAGCTTCTTGAGTCCGGCAATCTAGTAGTGCGCGAGCAGAGCAGCAGGACCATCTTGTGGCAGTCTTTCGATCACCCATCCAACACCTTGCTTGACGGCATGAGGCTCGGCAAGAACCCACAGACCGGCGCGGAGTGGTCCCTCACTTCGTGGCGCGCCCCAAACGACCCGAGGCGCGGGGACTGGCGCATGGTGATGGACGACAAGGGCCTGCCGGAGTGCGTCACATGGCAAGGCAACGTCAAGAAGTCACGCACCGGACCCTGGAACGGGCTGAGGTTCAGCGGCACCCGGAGATGGCGTCCTACTCCGAGATGTTCTCCATCCAGGTGGTTGTCCGCCCGACGAGGTCGCCTACGTCGTCACCGCCATGCCCGGCACGCCATTAAACCGCCTCGTGATGAACGAGGTCGGTTTGGTGCAGCGGCTGTTGTGGGACTCCGCCAGCGGGGGCTGGAACGTCATAGCGCGGACGCCGAGGGACGTCTGCGACAGCTACGCCATGTGCGGGGTGTTCGGCCTGTGCGACGCTGGCACCGCGTCCACGCTCTTCTGCAGCTGCATACACGGGTTCAGCCCCGCATCGCCGTCGGAGTGGTCCATGAAGGAGACCTCCGGTGGGTGCCGCAGGGACGTGCCCCTGGAGTGCAGCAATGGGACCACGACAGATGGGTTCATGGTGTTGGGGGGTGTGAAACTCCCCGACACGGACAACGTGACGGTGGACATGGGCGCGACGCTGGAGCAGTGCAGGGCAAGGTGCCTCGCCAACTGCTCGTGCGTGGCTTACGCCGCCGCTGACATCCGAGGCGGAGGCGGGTGGCACTGGCTGCGTCATGTGGACGGACAACATCGTCGACGTTCGTTACATAGACAAAGGGCAGGACCTCTATGTGAGGTTAACGAAGTCAGAGTTAGGTAATATAAGCACACACAACTGCACTACTTAAAACTACTGTATCGTTGTCTGAATTATGAAGCAAGATTTACTCTTCATTAATTTCATATATATTTCTGCAGTTGCAACAAAGAGCAGGAATATGGTGATAAAACTATTGCTTCCAGTTGCCGCATGCCTGCTTGCAGTCACGGGGATGTTCCTTGTTTGGATATGGTGCAAGTTTAGAGGTAGAAGCAGAGCCACTTCACTGCTCGGAAGTCAGAATAACGATGCCCAGAAGATGATGCTAAGATACTTGGGTGCGTCAAATACACTTGTGGATGAAAATCTCAACCTTCCATTTTTTAGCTTTGGAGATATTGTTTCCGCAACCAATAATTTTGCTGAAGACAATATGCTTGGACAAGGAGGCTTCGGGAAGGTTTATAAGGTAACGATTTTTTAATAACACAAGATAGCAATAGCATGAAAATTATAAAAATTCTTATTCAGATTGAAGGATGGTAAAATCATATGCAGGGTATGCTGGACGAGAACAAAGAAGTTGCGATCAAAAGGCTGAGTCAAGGCTCTGGGCAGGGTGCAGATGAATTCAGAAATGAAGTAGTTCTAATTGCAAAATTGCAGCATAAGAACCTCGTTAGACTTCTTGGTTGTTGTATTCATGGAAATGAGAAGCTGCTAATTTACGAATATTTACCAAACAAAAGCTTGGATTCCTTCATCTTTGGTATGCTTAACTAATTATATATCTTACCGAAAAAAGGCAGTAGCCTTAGTTACTACTGAAGTTTGTCTGCTTACTCATAATACTATTATTGTACAGATGCTGCATGTAAAAACGTCCTTGATTGGCCAGCAAGGTTCAGGATAATCAAAGAAATATCTAGGGGACTTCTTTATCTTCACCAGGATTCAAGATTGACTATTATTCACCGAGATCTCAAACCAAGCAACATATTGCTGGATGAAGATATGAGCCCTAAGATATCAGATTTTGGTATGGCAAGAATCTTTGGTAGGAACCAACATGAAGAAAATACTAATCGGGTTGTTGGAACATAGTGAGCATTCCATGCCTTGACATTTAACTTGAATTATACTTTTTGATTTTTTTTTGTGCGTAATGCTAACGATTTAGATTTTTAAGCAGTGGCTATATGTCTCCTGAGTATGCATTGGATGGCACATTTTCTGTCAAGTCTGATACATATAGCTTCGGTGTCATACTCTTGGAGATTATAAGTGGTTTGAAGATAACGTTAACTCGTTTCATGGGCTTCCCTAACCTATTAACTTATGTAAGTACGGTGCCATTCTTGATTTCCTTTTTTCACAATATTCAACCAAAACATACTGATATTGTATGAAATCAATTCCATTGGTTCAGGCGTGGAGCTTATGGCAAGATGGTAAGGCAATTGATCTAGTGGATTCATCCCTAGTCGAGACATGTTCACCAAATGAAGCTTTACGGTGCATCCAAATAGGATTGTTGTGTGTGCAAGACAATCCAAATAATAGGCCACTCATGTCATCGGTGGTGTTCATGTTGGAGAACAAAACCACAGTACTTTCCGTCCCGAAACAGCCTTTCTCACAATGGTATTTGGAAGCCCAAGGAATAGAAGAAAATACCAACAGCTCTATGAATAAAATGAGTGTAACAGTGTTAGATGGACGGTAGATTGTTAGGCGAATCTCTTTTGTTTTGAAAGATGTGTGAAATGTGTGATACGGGTGTTTCTAGAATAGTTCAATTGCTATTAGATGCTATTAGTGCACCTCCTTATAGCGTGGAGCTTTAGTTATATATCTAAACAAACTTATATTAGTTATGCTGGCAATATGCCATAAGAAAACATTTTGTGGATTTGCATTGCTTCTTGTCTCCGTTGCCATGTCAACTTGTTCTGAATCTTGTCTGATGATAGTCTTGCCTGGCAGCACCGAATGGCCTGCAGCTGGGGAAACAAAATCAGTGTCCGTTTCATTCCTCATTTTTTTTTATGGAACGTTTCATTCCTCATTGTTGGGAATGAGACTTTGAAGGAGGTGATATTTCGAAGAAGAAGGTGAATGATATCATGCACTATGCGGCTGTTTGGCTGGTGGCATGGCCAAGATATAGGCAATCACATCCAATCCCAGGCTTCCAAAATCCAATGCCTAAGATTGTTGCCATACCCATATGTTGGTGACGCAAGATTGAGGCAATGCCTTAGTAGGACAACTTTCAGCAACCGATGAGTCCACCAATTTCGTCGCATTTCCCTCTTCACATAATTTCCATGCCTGGAAAAATGTAAATCTTTTTTCTTTCAAACTAATATAGTTTTGTTTATGTTTATTGAAAGAGTATTCCACACTACTTACATAAGCTATAAGGTTTGGGAAGTCCATTATGAGCTGAGTTGAGATTATCTTCAAACCACTTACAGTCTCCAAGAGAAGAACACCAAAGCTATATGTGTCTGATTTGACAAAAAAGGCACCACTTATCACATATTCAGGAGACATGTAACCGCTGTTTAAACAAGTTCAACAGGGGAAGCAAAATTTGAGTTAGACTAAACTATTATAGTTGCATTTTTTTCGCATTGATAGTAAATGAATTACTCACTATGTCCCAACAACACGGGTAGCGTCTGCTAGTTGCTGGTTTCCCCCAAAGATTCTTGCCATACCGAAATCCGATATTTTGGGGCCCATTTCTGTGTCTATCAAGAATTCAAGATCTCTATAAATTATTGTTAACTGATATTAGCTGTGTACCATTGAAATTTTGAAAAGTTTCTCAGTACTTTTATCCGAAGTTTCTTTTACCTATGTGACATTTTAGTTAATTTCACCCAATGTTTTAAATAGCGAGCTAAGGCCAAGGTGTTTAGCGTTTTATAAACCGTAATTAGCGGACTTTAGCGGTAAAATAGCGGCAAAATTGTGCAGGAACGCAAATAGCGGCATAATTTTTTTTCAAGTTATTTCGGGCTATAGCGACAAAAATAACGGGCTATTTTTTTCCTTGATTTCACCTCTATCGGATAGCGAAAAAGATGATTTTGCCCTTAGTTGTAGACTACATCAAAATTTTCACATCTTTCCTCTAGTGACACTATAACAATTTGTGTTGTCTAAAACTTTTTTTTTCATTCACTGTAACGGCTTATATATGTAACAAATATGTGTGTGCACATGAATATTTTCAATAAATATAATAAAATTGAATATTTTCAATAAACATAATAAAATTTTAATTTTATTTAATTGCCAATAAATATAATAAAATTGCAATTTTATTGTATTTATTTAAAACATTCAATTTTATTATATTTATTAAAAATATTCACATGCACATACATAATAAATGAAAAAGTAAAGTTTCAGACAACATGGGCTGTTACAGTGTTGCTAGAGGAAAGAACAAAAATTTTGATGCACTCTACAACTAAGGACAAAATCCTCTTTTTCGTTGTTCATTAGAGATGAATTTGACGAAAATGACACACAGCTAAAAGAAACTTTAGATAAGGATACCAAAGAACTTTTCAAAATTTCAATGATACACAGATAATATCGATCTTTTATATTGACACACAGCTAAAAGGCTCTTTTTTTTAAGACTACTAGAAAAACCCACCTCCAACAACTTTCTATTTTAACTCTCGATCTATCCATACTTAGAAAAAAAAGAAGGCATCGAAACGCGCACGACCGCTACTCCTAACTACTCTCTCCGTCCCAAATTATAAGATGTTTCAAGAATCTTGGAGAGTCAAACTATCTCAACTTTGACTAAAGTTACATGCCAATATAATAACATTTATGATGTCAATTAAGTATTATTAGATTCATTATCAATTATATTTTCATAACATGTCAATTTAATATCATAAAACTTGAGATGTTTTGACTCTCCAAAATTCTTAGAACGTCTTGTAATTTGGAACGGAGGGAGTAGGAACCATATAATGCTTTGTGCATGGGTCGGAGTGCCTAGAAAAAAGTAATGCCCAATCATACTCCGTTGAGCTCCATCGTTGACTGCTGATCGTGGCGCCTCCTGTTTCGATGCCCGTCGCCTGGGAAGCGATTCATCGTTGACTGCTCATCGTGGCGTTTCATGTTTCTCCGTTGAGCGGCATGGCCGGACGTCATTCTTATCTGTGGCGAACGTCATTATAGTATTTATACTTTTTTAGAGCATCCGGTAAAGATTAACGTGAAAGTTTTTTTGAGGTCTGTAATTTGTAACGGTAAGATAAGATAGACGCTGCATGATAGCTGCTTGATGTGACTTCTCTTGGAGTCACAGTATCGTCCATTGATTCAGTCAGTCAACGCGGCTACTTATGTGGAAACATGATGACGTAATGCGCACGGTTTTACTTACTACATATCCCAAATTATAAGACAAATTATAAAATATTGTAAGAATTTTTAGAAAGTCAAAACATCTAAAGTTTAACTAATAATATAGAGAAAAATTATAAAGATTTATGATATTAAATAGGCATACTATAAAAATAAAACTAATAAAAAAATCTAATAATATTTTGTTGACATCATAAATGTTATTATATTGTCATATAAGTTTGGTCAAACTTGAAATACTTTGACTCTTCAAAATTTTTAGGATATATCTTAGAATTTAGGATGCAGGGAGTAGAATTTAATTCTTCTTATATCTAGGACTCGTTTAGCATAACTCACCTTCACTAGTAAAGATGTTCTTTAGAAAATAGATTTATGAGCAACTTTATGCATTTATGTATGGATATGAGAGACAAATGAGAAAAAACTAAGATAAACTATTTTTTTCCAGCTTCATTCAACTTCAGGTCTTTGTTAGAGGAGAAGAAGAATAGCTTAACCGATAAAGTTATTTTGAAAATAAGTGTTTGGTAAAAAAACAACAACTCACAACAGCTCATGAAGTTGCTGTGCTGTGAGCTGTATCAAACAGGTCGGTACTTAATAGTAGCAATCTTGTAAGACCATGAAATCTCTTGTGCAAGGACAGGAGTATCACTGCATGGTCATGGTCATGGCGGCAGCAACCATCAAATTTCTCTACCGTGCTGCTCTGATACTCCCCGTGCTCCTTACCTCCGCCTCCGGCATTGTGTCTGACACGACGCTCGTCACCAACATCACCGATGGCGAGACGGTGGTCTCTGTGAATGGCTCATTCACGCTGGGGTTCTTCGCCCCGACCGGGGCCCCAACCAAGAGATACCTCGGAATCTGGTTCACCGCGTCCCCGGAGGCTGTCTGCTGGGTGGCCAACCGTGATAGGCCACTCAATGACACCTCCGGGTCCGACGTACTGGTGATCGGCAGCGCTTGGGGCCTTCTCCTTCTCGACGGCTCTGGCCACACCGCGTGGTCTTCCAACACGACGGCCACCTCAGCGGTGACGGTGACCCAGCTTCTTGAGTCAGGCAACCTGGTTGTGCGCGAGCAGAGCAGCGGCAGCATCCTCTGGCAATCGTTCGATCATCCGTCGAACACCTTGCTCGCCGGCATGAGGCTCGGCAAGAACCCACAGACCGGAGACGAGTGGTCTCTCACGTCGTGGCGTTCGCCAAACGATCCGAGTCCAGGGGACCATCGCCTAGTACTGGACACCAAGGGCCTGCCGGTGTCGATCGTCTCGTGGCGTGGCAACGTCAAGAAGTACACCTCGGGCCCGTGGATCGGCCTGAGGTTCAGCGGCGTCCCGGAGATAGCGTCGTACCGCGAGATGTTCTCCGTCCAGGTTGTTGTCCGCCCCGACGAGGTGGCCTACGTCGTCACCGCCATGCCCGACGCGCCCGTCTCCCGCCTCGTAGTGAACGACGACGGAACGGTGGAGCGTCTGGCGTGGGACCCGCTCAGCCGGGTCTGGAACGTCTGGATGCGGGCGCCAAGGGACCTCTGCGACACCTACGCCAAGTGCGGCGCGTTCGGCCTGTGCAACTCGGCCACCGCGTCCACGCTGCTCTGCAGCTGCATATACGGGTTCAGCCCCGCATCGCCGTCGAAGTGGTCTCGAAGTGGTCCATGAGGGAGTCCTACGGTGGTTGCCGTCGGCACACGCCGCTGGAATGCAGCAACGGGACGACGACGGATGGGTTCATGGTGTTGGGAGGAGTGAAACTCCCAGACACGGACAACGCGACGGCGGACATGAGCGCGACGCTGGAGCAGTGCAGGGCGAGGTGCCTCGCCAACTGCTCCTGCGTGGCTTACGCCGCCGCTGACATCAGAGGCGGAGGCGGTGGCACTGGCTGCGTCATGTGGACGGACGACGTCGTGGACGTTCGTTATGTAGAGAAAGGGCAGGACCTCTATGTGAGGCTGGCAAAGTCTGAATTTGGTAAGCAGGAAACTTCACACTATCCCACTCTAGATTCAGCATTCTTTCATCTCGTCAACTAAGGGCCTGTTTAGTACAGCAACTCTGCTTCACTAGTGAAACTATTTTTTAGAAAATAGTTTCATGAGCAACTCTTTAAGTGATGCTGAGCTATTTTGAAAAAAATCAACTTTATGCATGGATACGAGAAAGGGAGGAGAGAGCTGTGATAAACTACTATTTTCAGCTTCATCTCACTTCATATCTTTGTGAGGGGGAGAAAAACAACTTCATGGATAAAGTTGTTTTGGAAAGAGGTGTTTAGCAAAAAAAAAAAACAGCTCACAATAGCTTCATGAAACTGGTGTGAGCTGTACCAAACAGGTCATAACTAGTACGATTTAATGTTCTTTGTAACACACTTTCTGCAGTTCCAGTGAAGAGGAGGGATGTGCCAAGAATCGTGCTTCTAGTTACGGTATCTCTGCTTGCAGTCACGTCTGCGGCCATGTACCTTATTTGGATATTCAGGCTTAGATGTAGAGCCACTCCACTGATATTCCTTCAAGGCCAACGTCGAAACAATGATGTCCAGTGGAGTGGCGCGCCAAATGACCTTTGTGACGATGATTTTGATCTTCCATTTGTTAGCTTTGGAGATATTGTTTCTGCAACAAACAATTTTTCTGAGCACAATATGCTCGGACAAGGAGGTTTCGGGAAGGTTTATAAGGTAAAAGTTCTCCACAACCAGTACAGTACTACGAAACATTTTGTTTGCTCGGTTTAAGAATGACAAAATCATGCAGGGTACAGGGCGGGCCCACCATGATTCAATGGTATTCAGTTGAATACCTAATTTTTTGACAAAAAAATTTATACATATAGTGCATATACAAGTCAGTATTTGAAAAAACAAAAATATAAGTCATTTTGAATATATGTACAGACAAATAGACCTAATTTGTACTCGTTTTTCTCTCCCACCGATGGCCCAACGACGTTGAGCGGCCCAACGACCCAAAATCGGCCTCCTTTCGTTGTCTCGCGCTCCTCCCACACACGGTCTCGCTCCTCGCATGCACGCGGCCACCGCTTTCCCCGGTTCCCCAAATTCCCAATCCTGACGAAGTGATGAACCCTAGCTGGCTCTAGCACCTAACAGGCCAGGCGAGCGGCGGCGGTCGGCGGACAAGAGGCCGAGCGGCGAACAGCGAGCGCTACACCGGCACGCCGCTACGTGCCTACGTCTGCAGCAAAGCCGCAGCGGCGCAGCCGGCAGGGGCGCGACGCCACGCAAACGGCGCAGCAGCAAGGGCAGCCACGAAGTGACGAAGGCCACAGGCAACCAGCGGCCAGCAACAGGGGCACACGCACACCAGGACTGACACGCACACCAACAACTAGCAAGCAAGCAGGCACAGGGAGAAGTAGTGAACTAGTGTCTACTGAAATATGAACTAAGTGTAAGTTGAATTCAGACATCAAATCTTTCCAAATGCTAAATTCCTGTTCAATTTGTTATTTCTTAGAAGGGTCTTAGCCTCTTATGGATAGCAATTTGTCCCTAAATTACTTAGTCTAGTCTCTTGATTTAATTTTAGGAGTATGAAGAGGAAAAATAGTAATACCACAGATCTGAGGAGTTTCTTGTAACGAGCTGCTGCAAAGAAAAAACATCCACAAGCTGAGGTTGAACAAGAGATAGGAAGAGGTACTGACTCTACTAATCAGAGCTGTATGCAATTGGTTGTTTTTGAAGGGCAAACTGATGACACTGGTCCAAGCACAATTTAAGCACAGCAAGAAACCGTGGGAATTGAGGTTGAGCACACAGTAATAGAAGAGAATGAAGCTATACCTGTAGATGAACCAGATTCTAGTGAGGAAGACAATGATGACAAAGAAGTTGCAATCAAGAGGCTTGGTAAGGGTTCTAGACAAGGAGCAAAGGAATTCAGAAATGAAGTTCTAATAGACAAATTGCAGCACAGAAACCTTGTAAGACTTCTTGGTTACTGCATCCATGGAGACGAGAAGCTGATGGTTTACGAGTATTTACCAAATAAAAGCTTGGATTCCTTCATTTTTGGTATGTTTAGGCCTTGTTTGGCACCGGCTCCGACGGCTCCGGCTCCCTATGCTGCTGCACTGTTCGTCCCTGTTCTGCCCTGTAGCAAGGAGCTAGCCAGTTTTTTTCTCAGCAAAAAGTAACGTGCAATCATAGGAGCCGGAGAAGCCTCCAATTTGGTGCTCCGACGGCTCCGCCACAGTGCTGCTACAGTGGCCGGAGCGGGAGCTGCCGGAGCTCCACCAAAGAGGCCCTTAGACTAAATTGCATTTAGCAAGAAAATAGAGAGTAGACAAATAGTCATAGTTACCTCTTACCTCTTACCACTGGAATTTTCTTGCTTACTCAAAATACTGTACAGATGCTGCCGGCAAACATGTCGTTGATTGGCCAACAAGGTTCAACATAATCAAAGGAGTATCTAGAGGAATTCTTTATCTCCATCAGGATTCGCGGTTGACTGTAATTCATAGAGATCTAAAGTCAAGAAACATACTGTTGGATAGAGATATGAGTCCTAAGATATCGGATTTTGGTATGGCACGAATCTTCAGCGGAAACAAAAAAAAAGGGCGTACCCAGTGCCGTAGGCTCCCGCACTGCGGGGTCTGGGGAAGGGAAAATAACCAGCAGCCTTTCCCGCACAAATGTGCAGAGGTTGGGGCTTGAACCCTGGACCTCTTGGTCACATGCGGTAAAGCTCTACCGCTTGCACCTGGGCAGCGGAAACAAACAAGAAGAAAATACTAATCGAGTTGTTGGTACGTAGTGAGTAACTAATACCCATTGATGTTTGAAACTAATTTTTATTTTTCAATATTCTTATCCTAATCATTTATTACTTAGCGTTAATGATTTTTATGCATAACAGTGGTTACATGTCTCCTGAATATGCCATGGATGGCGTTTTTTCTATCAAGTCTGATACATATAGCTTTGGTGTCATACTCTTGGAGATCATAAGCGGTTTGAGCATCACTGCAGCTCGATTCACCGGCTTTCCTAACCTATTAGCTTACGTAAGTATGCTAACATTCTTGAATTTGTTAAGGTAAAACAAATACGGTTCAGTTATAAAAAAACTTATATAATATCTTATATGTGATTATTCCAATTGGTTTAGGCATGGAGATTATAGCAAGATGGTAAAGCAATTGATCTGGTGGACTCAGCCCTTTTGGCAACTTGTTCGCCAATCCAAGCTTTACGGTGCATCCAGATAGGACTCTTATGTGTGCAAGACAATCCATACAGTAGGCCTCTCATGTCATCGGTTGTGTTCATGTTGGAGAACGAAACCACACCACTTTCAGTCCCTAAACAGCCCGTGTATTTCTCACGAAGGTATTTGGATGACCACGGAATAGGAGAAAATAGTATCAACTCTTCTGTGAATGACATGAGTGTCACTGTGTTGGAGGGACGGTAGATGGTTAATTTGGTCATAGATGAATGGTACTCACTCACGTTATGAGCTTGTACAATATTTTGTTCAACAGTTACACATTGCTATTGGTTTGTTGCACCTTCTTATTATTGCACAGGAGTTAAGACTCAATAAACTAAGATAGCTTGCTATGTGGCATGAGTACTTTTTCGTGAATGTGCCTCCGAATCTTCTTTGTCGTGTGATTTTTCTTTTCCAGAATCTTTGGGGCGCTTGATAATTGCCACAACGACCATCAATAATCTTGGGTGTATCATACCGAGGGTGGATTGATGCATTGGTTATCTATAAAATTCTGAATGCTAATCATAATACACAAAGGTAACACAGAGCCCACTGCACGTGAAAGTTGTCAAGCATATCACAAATTCACAAGATCGCGAAAAAAATATGCAGCTCCGACTTTCCACGATGAACATCAGACAAAGCCCCTAAAATGTGCTACTTACTCGCAACAACACGTGATCTCTAAAGAAAGTGAATGCTGCGCTGCGTGCTATCGTTCCTTAGTTTTTAGCACCCCACAATTAAAACAACTCTGACTTTACTACACTAATAAGAATAGACCGTCGGTTTTGAAACGTATATGAAAAAATAATTAAAAAGAAAAAATGAATTGAAAAGAAATCATAAAAGAAAGGAAAACCACAAAAGAAAAGAAAAGAAAAGACTTTTAGTCCTGATCGATTGGTAACACCAACTAAGACTAAACGTACTCATCCCTGATAAGCTAGAGACCCCTTTTCAGTCCTGGTCCCCTTTAGTCCTGGTAATTAAAAGTTTATGGGCCGGTAGAGGTCTATTATTTAACAATTATATTTTTATCATATAAATAAATCATTTAAGTTTGGCTAAATGTGTACAAAGATTTGTTAATGTCTGGATGCTAAATAACTATTTAGATTCATCATATAATATATTTTTATAATATGCTTGTGTGTCAGAACTTAATAGTTTACTGTGTGTCAAAGCTTAAAAATCACATTACATTAAAAAGACAGCAAAGAAAAAGAACACATGCAAACACCCTTAGCCAAAGAAGTTTTGAAGGCTGCAAAAGCCACTCGCCGCTGACAACAAGATCTAGTACCCACTGAAAGAACATCGGTCGGAGTAACCCTTTAAAAAAACAGGTTTACAACCATTCACCATCACATTAGAACAGAGTGTTAGAGATGCCAAAACTTGATGTACAACATATAAACTATCAATTAGAGATTCACTGGATGCCCCCCAAGAGAGAGAGAGAGAGAGAGAGAGAGAGAGAGAGAGAGAGAGAGATTCTCAATGGATGAATATGTAACACAGGCTATATATATTCATTATGGTATTGATTTTGTACTCTGATGTATCTACATCAGTCCATGGCCCGTAAGGCCCAATAATTAGCCCCTAACATGGAGCTAATATGCCATCCAACCTTACCCAATGAGTCTCTAATGAAGTACCATAGTTGCTACCAAACCTAACTTCAAATCATACTTATTTTTAAATTTGCATTGTTTCATCTTTCATGTAATATCACTATATAACTTCTCTAAAACAAATAAGCTACTAATGCACTATTACACACCTATTCCAGAAACGGACATACAATCAACTACCGTCCCTCTAACACCGTTGTGAGGCTCATGTTATTCATAGAACTACTAATGTTTTCTCCTGTCTCTTCGGTTGTTCCTCGGTTTGAGAAATACATAGGTTGTATTGGTACTGGAAGTGGTGTAGTTTCATTCTCAAGCATGGTCACCACCAACGACATGAGTGGCCTAATATTTGGATTGCCTTGCACACACAATAGTCCTATCTGGATACACTGTAAAGCTTCTGTTGGGGAACAACTCTTAGCCATGTATGAGTCCACAAGATCCATCGCTCTGCCGTCTATCCATAGGCTCCATGCCTAAGCCAATGTGATAAAAAATCATATAGAAATTAGAAAGCTTTTATTGAATCGTGAGAAAAAAATAAGCATAACACCACACACTTACATAAGCAAGTAAGTTAGGGAAGCCCTTGCAATGAGTTAAACTGATCTTCAAGCCACTTATAATCTCCAAGACTATGACACCAAAGCTATATGTATCTGACTTGACAGAAAACGCGCCATCCATTGCATATTCAGGGGACATGTAACCACTGCTCAAAAGAAATAAACAATCTGAGTAAGTATATATAGAGAAATAGAATTCACTATAAAATTCGAGGCCGTGATTACTCACTATGTCCCAACAACTCGATTAGTATTTGCCTCATGTTGGTTTCCACCAAAGATTCTTGCCATACCAAAATCTGATATCTTGGGGCTCATATCTGCATCCAATAGTATGTTGCTCGTTTTAAGATCTCTGTGAATTATAGTCAACCTTGAATCCTGGTGGAGATAAAGAAGCCCTCTAGATACTCCTTTGATTATCCTGAAACGTGTTGGCCAATCAAGGAGATATTTACCTGCAGCATCTAAATTAAGAATTCCAATGGTAACCATGTCACATGTTTTTTTTTGTCCTTCTGCAAAAACTTTTTTTTTTGAAAAAAAAACAGAAATATAAGTTCATACATACATACCAAAAATAATGGAATCCAAGCTTTTGTTCGGTAAGTATTCGTAGATCAACAACTTCTCATCTCCATCGATGCAGCACCCAAGAAGCCTAACCAGGTTCCTGTGCTGCAATTTTGCAATCAGAACAACTTCGTTTCTGAATTCCTCTACACCTTGTCCTGAACTTTGACCGAGCCTTTTGATTGCGACTTCTATGTTCTGTCCCAGCGTACCCTGCATTGTTTTGTTTCACCATTATTAAATTGAATTGAACAAGCAGTGCCAGAATTCTCACATTTCTTTCTTCGTCTAATAGAAACCGCGGCAAATCTCACATTTCTACAGTTTATTTAAAAGATTATATTTTTACAAACCTTATAAACCTTCCCAAAGCCACCTTGCCCGAGCAAATTGTCCTCAGAAAAAATGTTTGTTGCTGCTGCAATGTCTCCAAAGCTGACAAATGGAAGCTCTACATTTTCATCACCGAGTTCGTTTGGCGCAGTCGAGTATCCTAGGATCGCTTTCCTCAAATTATTCTTGTTCCGACGTTTGGCTGACAGGAAAAACAATTCCAATTGTTATTAATAAACCTTACACTAGTAGAAAATCATTGTTCCTGAATTGTTCTTGGTGGTGAAGTGGCTCTCTCTGATTGTACCTCTTAGCTTGCATATCCAAACAAGGTACATGCCAGCTGCCGTGAGTACAAGCACAGACGCCATCACTGGAATCAAGATTTTTGCCACACGCCCCTTCCTCCTTGTACCTGCAGGAAGTATTAGTCATAGCTGATAAGATGATGGATTTTGCCTCAGAATCTTGACTGCGTAACTGCTTCAGTTTTTCCTTACCTGTTTCAGACTTTGCCAACCTCAGATAGAGATCCTGCCCATTTTCTATGTACCGGACATCAACAATGTTATCCTTCCACATGACGCACCCACTGCCATTGCCCTCTCGAATGTCGGCGGGGGCATAGGCCACACACGAGCAGTTGGCGAGGCACCTCGCCCTGCACTGCTCCAGCGTCGCGCTCCTGTCCACCGTCGCGTTGTCCGTGTCAGGGAGCTTCACGCCGTGCACAGGCGTGAACCAGTCCGTCGTCACCGTCCGGTTGCCGCACTCCAGCGGCACGTCCCTCTGGCACCCGCCGGAGGATTCCTTCCTGGACCACTCCGACGGGTTCACGGGGCTGAACCCCACGGCGCAGCTGCAGGACGGCGTCGGAGCAGCGCCGACGTTGCACAGGCCGAACGCACCGCACGACGCGTAGTTGTCGCAGGCGTCGCGAGGCAACCATGGGAATGGCGTCCACATCCGGCTGGACGGCGTCCACCACAGGATTTGCACCTTGCCAACCTCGTCCAGCACGACGCGGGTGAAGGGCGTGCTGGCCGTGGTGTTGAGGACGTAGGTGATCTCGTCGGGGCTGTCCACCATCTGTACGGAAAATAGCTTGTACTTTGAGTCCATCTCCGGCACGCCGCTGAACCAGCGACCGTTCCACGGACCGGCGCGGTACTTCTTGGCGTTGCCGTGCCAAGTGACGATGTCCGGCAGGCCCCTTGTGTCCATGACCCGACGGTAGTCCCCCGTCGCAGGGTCGTCCTTCGCCCGCCACGACGTGAGGGACCGCTCCAGGCCGGTCCTTAGGTTCTTGCCGAACCTCATGCCGGCGAGCAAGGTGTTCGACGGGTGGTCGAACGACTGCCACTGGAAGGTGGCGCTGCTGCTCTGCTCGCGCACGACGAGGTTGCCGGACTCGAGCAGCTGTGCCACCGAAGAGGCAGAGGCGCCGGTCGTGTTTGAGGACCAGGCGGTCTGCCCAGAGGAGCCGTCGAGAAGGCGAAGGCCCACCCGGCTGCTCATCACCAGGACGCCGGAGGTGGTGTTTAGCGGCGTGTCGCGGTTGGCCACCCACAAGACGGCGTCCGTACCAGACGCCGTGAACCAGATCCCGAGGTACCTCTTGGTTGGTACCGTGGTCGACGGGGCGAAGAAACCCAGGGTGATTAAGCCACCGGCGGAGACCAGCGTCTCACCATCGGTAATGTTGCCCCCGTTGTTCAGCGTGTCCGACGAGATGCTGGCGCCGGCGCCGGCGCCGGAGGTTCTTCTGAGAAGCAGTAGTAGCGTGGCAAAAATCAGGGCGAGGAGGTTGAGAACCGACATGTGCGATGTATGTCCTTGCACACTACGGAGTACATCGGAGTGGGGAGGCTGCTAGCTATTATATGAAAAATGAAACTGTTACACCATCGCATTTGCGCAATTAATGCATACTAGACCAGTCACATCATATCTACTCCCTCCAAGGCTTCCTGCAAAAGCAGATTCACGTCTCACCTTGCGATGTTTTTAGACATTTTCAAATTTAAGTTCATAAAAAACCATATAAATATTTATAAATCTAAATAAGTTTACACATCTTCTAGACTTCAGGTGCCTGAGCTTTCAGGCGATGTTGTTCAAGACATAGTTTACTGTTTTACTTCTGAGCTAACGGAAGAAAGAAGAAAGTCTATGACTGTTGGCAACACACGTCGCCTGATCTTTTGGAAGAAAATAGGCGTCTGTTTAATAGCAATATCCATAAGTTTATTATAAAAATATATTCCACGACTAATTAATATATTTATTACGCATGATAAATATTATTTTAGACATAATGAGTACTTACCGAATAAAAAAGAGATCACATCTACAATGTTGCCTACTGCCTATGGGTCTTCGGGATAGACTCCCAGATTGCTCACGTCGTCTTCGCTATAAGCTTGTAGTCAAGGCGTCGCGGGCCTCATTCCCTCCAATTAATACACCGGTAGTGACTACACCACAAACACAATTGATATGAACTCGCAAACTATGAGGTCCTTCGAGTACAATAATGGGTCACGCAAGCATTTAGTGGTAATGGGTATACAAACCTTACTAAATATTAGACCTAAATCTGAAGCAAGTGTAAATGTACTATGTCCGTCTCTAAAAAAATAGATTTATGGAGTTGTCCTAAGTTAATTTTTTAAAACTTTGACTAAATTTATAAAAAAACATTAAATATTATGATATTAAATTAGTATCATTAGATTTATCAAAGAATATATTTTCACATGGTGTTCATTTTAAATCATAGATGTTATTATATATATTTTTATAAAGTTAGTTAAAGTTAAAAAAAAGTTTGACTAACATCTATTATAAGAATTGATTTTTTTTATGGATGGAGGGAGTAATGTCTAACTAATTTAAACACTTCACAAAGTATCTACACTAATAATAACCTAATTTCCTATTAACCACATTTGTGACTGTGCGCACGCCACGCACGGACCTTCAATTCCTCCGCCGGATCCGCAGTGCTGCTGGCTCACACAGTTCTTGGCATCATACCTTACTGTACCACGCATCCAGATCCCTACCAGTCCAGCATAGGCGGAGCTAGGTGGGGGCCATAGTGGGCCATGGCCCCCCCTTGCATCTGTAATTTTTTTAGTCAATGTATTATTTTCTATAGTCTAATAGCCTTAAGAATTGAGGAAAATTGCAAATTCGTTGAATCAAACTTGAGTTGTTCAAGTTTTCTCTAAAATATAAAGTCCCATAGATCATAGAATAAGATCCGTGATATCATTAATTAAAAAGGGTAAAAGTTGTGGATACGTTGCAAAAGCTTTCATTACAGCCTGGTTTTTATAGAAAATCAGTCTCTAGACTTTTTCAGCTGAGGTCAGTCTTATAATTGAGTATTTTTTTTGTTTTTTTTTTCAGTCCCTAAAATCTACAGGTTGTGCGTACCAGAAGTTACTTAGTTAACAATTTGTTGTCTATTGATATCTTTACTGTTTAATTTGTTCTAAGCCCCAAATTGCATAGTAGTACTAAAACTAATCTCCCTATGATCTATGTATATGTAGTTTTAATTGGTAAATTGACCCCCCCCCCCTATATATTGATTCTGGCTCCGCCACTGCAGTCCAGCGCCGCCGGTGGGGCTCCCCGCCGTGACCGGCCGGCCAAGTCGTCGGTCTGGTGCCGCCTAGCAATCTGCCCGTAGTACTGCTCTGAGTTTGCCCGATAGACACTAGCTAGTCCCATCGACGTGGTCCAAGCCTCCAAGGTAATTACGGCGCCCAAGGATGGCTTGGCTGATGAATGATGATGGGTATACAGAGGCGAGCCTCCTCTGACGCCGTCAACGTGATCCAACAGGTGGTCTGCACTGCTTTGGACTTGGATTGGACAAGGTCGTCGATGTTTTGGCCCGTCAATTTCCAAGCTATTATTGCTCCACCCTTCAGCTTCAATGTGCTGTCTGCTGAGAGGAGTACGCTGTTTCCGTCTGACGGTCGGGAGAAAAGGCCCCAAGCTAGCGAACGTGCTTTCCTTCCGAGTTCCGACTCGACTCAGTCACGGACTGGGGATTGCCAAATGCCAATCCTTCTGTTCTCTTCTCTCCGAGCACTGACTGCCAATCCAATGGCCAGTCGACACAAAGCAGAGAGCTCAGGCATTGTCCCTATAGCCGCCTGTGGGAACTCTGGTGGAACGTGCTATGGGTCCTCGATCGGGCCGGGAGGACCAGACACCAGAAAGTGCCGCGCGCCCGACGCCGGCTCGATCGTCGACGGGATAAAGCCATAAAGGTCGGGTGCATCCTTGACTAGTGGTGGCAGCGGCCGCGGGGCCTCTGGACTGCAAGTCTAGAACACAGCCTAGCTTGCTCTTGCTGGTTTCATAGGAGCTGTGGACAGACCGGAACGCCGGCCAGATCGATGATGCTTTCGCGACAGCTAGCGCAGACCCTCTACACGATTGCCTCATTGCCTGAAGCTGAGAGCACTCCCCGTGTTCCCTTTACAGTTTTTTGGTTGATAAGTCGCGGCTGATGTTGTTTTGACTGTTTTTCTGTGAGACAAAAACACTGTTTCAGTGGCTGATAAGCCAAGCGAACAGGCCTAGGGCCGTGTCCTGTGTGCCCGTACGTGCCCTTGCCGCAATGATGATCAGCTAAACTTGCTACTAGTAGCTAGGACCGGGTTTGATCTCTGTCAAAGCGCATTGTTGTAATCCAGGACTGAATGACGATGTGCAAATGTTCTGCGTACTCAAGAGTCAAGAGGCAGGAGAAGAGAAAAAAAGACGAGTCTGTTGGACATGGGCCTCTTCGAGTGTTTTCGGCCTAGCCCAGCTTCCACAGACAAGGCCCAGACAGACTGGCCAACGTCGGAAGCTAGCAGCTCGCGCCCGGTGCCAAGGCCCAAGGCCACTGGAGAAACAAACAAACTTCATTCGTGGCTTCGAGCCTTCGACTCGATCACTCGACCAATCAACCTCACGGTCAGATAAAACTAGTGTGACAGTGTCACCGCGTCGTGCGTTCACCATGGTAGTAGCCACTACATCAATCACCGGACAGTATTCTTTTTTTTTCTTTTTAATTTAACCTAATCATCAGACAATATTCAGAACAATGCAAGTTCATTCGCAAGGAAAAGAAGACCCGGTGTGGCAGAACAGATAAGTAGATAACAGTTTCTCGTCTTGTGCCATATATTATGCCAGCAAAGCTAAGCCTTTAGCTTTGTTGAAATAAATACACAGTTCCATTTCCATGCAATACGGAGCAAAGTGTCCTAATAACCGTGTAATATATGTCTGTTCTAAAAATATAACCTACTACTACTTGTATACTGCAACTCTGTCCCAGTATACTAATAAGCAAATGTAACCTAACCACTCGTTTCAAAAAAAAAAAAAGTATCTAACCACTTACCGTCACCGCCCCTCCAACACTGAGGCACCCATGTTATTCATGGAACTGTTTGTATTTTCTTCTGTTCCTTGGGCTTCTAAGTACCATTGCGAGATGTACAAGGGCTGTTTTGGGACTGAAAGCAACGTGGTTTCGTTCTCCAACATGAACACAACTGTTGACATAGGTGGCCTACTATTTGGGTTGTCTTGCACACACAAGAGTCCTATTTGGATGCACCTCAGAGCTTCATTTGCCGAACAACTTTCAAGAACCGATGAGTCCACCAGATCCATTGCCTTGCCATCATTCCATAAACTCCATGCCTGGACCAATCCAAGAAAATTCATACAATATCAGCATGCTTTGTTTGAATTGTATTTTTTTTTTAAGAATGCCAGCATACTTACATAAGCTAATAGGCTAGGAAAGCCCGTGGAGTGAGTCCAAGTGATCTTCAAACCACTTATGATCTCCAACAGTATAACACCGAGGCTATATGTATCAGACATGACAGAAAAAGCTCCCTCCATTGCATATTCAGGGGACATGTAACCACTGATTAAAAAAAGTTAGCACTATGTATGTAAAATTTTTTTGGATAGGTATAGGAAAACGAGAATTGATGTTAAACATAGAGGCCTTGATGATTACTTACTATGATCCAACAACTCGGTTAGTATTTGCTTCTTGTTGGTTCCCTCCAAAGATTCTTGCAATACCAAAATCTGAAATCTTAGGGTTCATATCTGCATCCAACAATATGTTGCTTGTTTTGAGATCTCGGTGCACAATTGTCAATCTTGAATCCTCATGCAGATAAAGAACTCCCCTTGATATTCCTTTGATTATCCTGAACCTTGTTGGCCAATCAAGAACTTTTTTCCTTGCAGCATCTATATACATACAATGGTATTATAAGTAAAGTAAGCAAGCTAACTAGTAACTAGAGTAGTAACTATGACTACCGTCTTTTTGTTCCCTGTATATATAAAATACAACTAGTTTATACATACCAAAAATGAAGCAATCCAAGCTTTTGTTTGGTAAGTATTCGTAAACGAGCAACTTCTCATCTCCATGAATGCAGAAACCAAGGAGCCTAACAAGGTTTCTGTGCTGCAATTTCGCAATTAGAACTACCTCATTTCTGAATTCATCTATGCCTTGTCCAGAGCCCTGACTGAGCCTTTTGATTGCAACCTCTCCGTTTTCACCCAGAATACCCTGCATGATTTCATCACCATTAGATTGAATGAGCAATCTTATAATTTCCATGCTGTGATTGTCCAAAAGAACTATTTTTATCACCTTATAAACTTTCCCAAATCCTCCTTGCCCGAGCATATTGTCTTCAGCAAAGTTATTTGTTGCAGAAACGATATCGCCAAAGCTAAAAAACGGAAGGTCGAGATTTTCATCACCAAGTGTATTTGTCTCATCCAATTGCCCTGCCATCATCTTCTTCTGGATATCCGTGTTTTGACGTTTGTCTAACAGAAATATAATATTTCAAATATTAATGCTGTTGCCCAGCACGAATCATCATTGACTTGTGAGTAGTGAAGTAACTCTGGTTTTACCTCTAAGCTTGCGCCATATCCAAACAAGGAACATCCCCATGAACGCAAGCAGACATGCCGTAACTGGTGGCAAGATTATTATTACCACATTCCTCTTCTTCTCAACTGCAGAAATATGCATGTTGCACCATGGGAATATATATAGCAGACAGATAGATGATGAAACTTGCTCATGATGTAGTTGTGCAGTTGTGCGTACCTAATTCAGAGTTTGCCCTTTATCCACGTAACGAACATCCACGATGCCATCCGTCCACATGACGCAGCCACTGCCATCACCCCCTCCTCGGATGTCAGTGGCGGCGTAGGCCACGCACGAGCAGTTGGCAAGGCACCTCGCCCTGCACTGCTCCAGCGTCGCGCCCATGTCCACCGTAGCGTTGTCCGTGTCGGGGAGCTTCACTGCCCGCACCATCTTGAACCCGTCCGTCGTCGTCCCGTTGCCGCACTCCAGCGGCACGTTCCTCCGGCATCCGCCACGGGTCTCTCTCATGGACCACTGCAGAGGGTTCACGGGGCTGAACCCCACGACGCAGCTGCAGACCAGTGTGGACGCCGTGTTCACGTTGCACATCCCGAACGCGCCGCACTTGGCGTAGTCGTCGCAGACGTCCCTCGGCGCCTGCGTGAAGACGTTCCACACCCGGCTGACGGGGTCCCACCCCAGCTGCTGCACCACGCCGACCTCGTTCAGTACGAGGCGGCAGAAGGGCGCACCGGCCGCGGCGTTGAAGACGTACGCGATCTCGTCGGGGCGGACGACGACCTGGGCGGAGTAGAGCTCCTTGTACGACGCCGTCTCCGGATGCCGCTGAACCACAGCCCATTCCAGGGCCCCGTCCGGTATTTCTTGGCGTTGCCTTTCCACGAGACGGAGTCCAGGAGGCCCCTGGTGTCCAGCAGCACACGACGGTAGTTCCCCGCGTCGGGTCGTTCGACGCACGCCACGACGTGAGGAACCACTCGGCGCCAGTCTGCGGGTCCTTACCGAATCTCATGCCGGCGAGCAAGGTGTTCGACGGGTGGTCGAACGATTGCCAAAGCACGCAACCGCCGCCGCTCTGGTCGCGCACCACTAGGTTGCCAGAGTCAAGCAGCTGCGCCTGCGCCACGACAGGAGCATCAGAACTCGTCGTGTTGGCAGACCAAGCCGTGCGGCCAGAGCCGTCGAGAAGGCGAAGGCTCCCGGTGCTGCCGATGACCAGTACCCCTGAGCTCTGGTTGCTGAGGAACGTTTCGCGGTTGGCCACCCAACATATGGCCTCCGGCGACGCGGTGAACCAGATCCCGAGGTATCTCTTGGTTGGCACCCTGGTCGGGGAGAAGAAACCAAGGTGAAGGATCCGCCGGCCGAGACCAGCGATGCACCGTCGGTGATGTTGCTGCCGCTGTCGAGTGTGTCAGACGAGGTGCCGGCGGTGGATGTTGTGAGACAAAGGATAATGGGGAAGATCAGGGCAGTAAGGCACAAAAGTCTTGTCATTCGAGTCGCCCCCAGTGATGACTGATGAGGTTTGCTGCATAAATTTCATGGTATACTGCGATATATATATATATATATATATATATATATATATATATATATATATATATATATATATATATATATATATAATATATATATATGACTACGTTAGTGGTCGCTTACTTCGTGCAAAGGACCATCAAAGTTGTTGGATTATCCAGATGAATGTTAACCTGATTAATTCAGCAGGCCAGTAGGAAATAGTTATTTTCTCTTGCTCACAGCAGTAGGAAACCAGGGACAATTATACACATCTAACATTTGGATGACAAAAATTTCCCATGAATTGTCATATTCCATTCAAGAACCTCATCAGTACACAGTGGATAATGCAATGGGTACTAGTTAACAGTAGATGAAACCTTTTGTAGATTAGTCCCATCACTTATCTGACAACAGATAATGTCGCTGCTTACCTAAGGCAGATTAGTCCCATCATTCAGAACTTCATAGGGATAATGCTGTATTATTTACCTAGATTGGTGCAAATAAAGATTCATATCAACTGGCTTTTAGTAGGCTGTAACCATAAACATTGAAATCAGATTATTACCTGTGCATCTTATTGACCATGCAATGGGTACTAGTTAACAGTACATGAAACCTTTTGTAGATTAGTCCCATCACTTATGTGACAACTGATAATGTTGCTGCTTACCTAAGGCAGAGGAGATGGACATGAGCCGCAGCTGTTGTCGGTCTGAAGTTACACTGAACGTCTGAACAGATGTTAATGGAAGCACAAACACAGTTGCAAAAGAACACAAAGCTATCCAAGAATTCAGATCACAACAAAATACTAGCTACTTCAGTTGAGCAGAACAAACTGTTGTTGATCTGACAATAGTAGGACGCCATTGCTCAGAACTAAACATGACGCATGACTAGAAAATTCGAGCAACAGTTCTGACAAGAAAACTGAACAGGCTGCAGTTTCAAAATCAGTGGACAAGAGAACTTGAGTGACAGTTCAAACTGAACTACAGTTTCACAACCAACACAGTGATTGTCCACAGACAGTATTGAACAGAATGAATCCAAGCTGAGGTTCTTTGAACCAATGTTGTCGGTCTCAACTTACACTGAACAGATGATAATGGAAGTATAAACACAGTCGCAAAAGAACACAAAGACGTCCAAGAATTCAGATCACAACAAAATACTAGCTACTTCAGTTGATCAGAACAAACTGTTGTTGATCTGACAAGGCTGATATTGCTCAGAACTAAACATGACGCATGACTAGAAAATTCGAGCAACAGTTGAGACAAGAAAACTGATCAGGCTGCAGTTGCAAAATCAGTGGACAAGAGAACTTGAGTGACAGTTCAAACTGAGCTACAGTTTCAGAACGAACACAGTGATTGTCCACAGACAGTATCGAACAGAATGAATCCAAGCTGAATTGCTTTGAACCAAACTGAGAATTTAGAGAACAAACCAGCCAAGATGTACACGCTACTGTCACCGCTCACGTGATGCTGCTGTCGATCTCAAGTTGCTGCTGCACCATGAATAACCAAGCTCCCAATCCAAGCTGCACCTGCTCTGCACTGTTGCTGTCAAACTGCTTTGAACTGAATAACAGAGCAAAAAATCTTAGAAGATTCTTAGTCATTGTGCCTTGTAATGCAAAAATGAATGGCAAATTGTTTCATCAGCATACCGTCAGGAGGCGGAGGTCGGGGTGACAAGGCATACCTGTCTGATTTTGAGCTCTCAATCATCTACTTCCCCGACGCTGCCGGCTTCTTCTACAGACCCCCGCTGAGGCGAAGGCCTTCGCGGCGGCGTTCTATTGAGGGCCTGGTGGAGGAACGCAACCTCTTCAAATCGAGGATCTGGGCCACGTAGTGCGGCGGGGATGTCATGTCAGATTCGTCCTCTGCTGCTGCCGCGACTCCCGAGACCCGATGCAGCGCCGGCGACTGGCGGGAGGAGCGGGGTAGAGAAGCACTGTTGCCGAAACAGGGAAGCGAATGGAGAGAGAGGGGATCCTTCCCGTTCCTTTTGTTCCCACACCACGTCAAGCGGAGCCGAGCCCACTACTCCGGAGCCTTTCGAGCTCCTCCGCCAGCCGGGTGGCAGTGGCACGGCATTTGGACAGCGCAGCGCGGCGTGGGGCGAGGCGGGGCGGCGGTGATGGCCGTCGGTGCGATGTGGGAAGGCGGCGGGCGTTGGGGCGCGTGGGGTAAAGAAAATACTGATTATAAAAACTAGAGTGTAAAGTGTACAATGTTTGATTCCCTCCGCCCCCCCCCCCCCCCCCCCCCCCCCCCCCCTTCTTTCATTCAATTAAGCATGCGGTATTCAAATGTATGAATGCACTTTTTTTTGCAATTTAAAGATTTTTTATCACACATTGCTCAAACAGGAATTATTTTTTAAAAATTATGAATTTAGTCTTTTGGACCACCAGTTGTCCAGTTGTGCCAATTTCCATTTACAAAGAACTTCTGGTGCTGATTTCTTTCTTGCGTGAGTTCATGGAGCGGTGGATTTGTCTCTGATAGTCCTCCATATAATTAGAAACACCATCCAGCTATATCAGTCATATAATCAGCTTGAACCCAACGTTTTTCATGAAACAAGTTCACAAACAACATACACCTATGATCAAATACACTTACCCATATGCGGTCAAATACACTTTCCATGTTAAGGCCTCCTTTGGAATGGAGGATATTCGTAGGAAAAACATAGGATTCAACAATCCTATGGATTTGGTACTGTAGACGTCTTTGGTTCGTAGGAAAGCACAGGTGAAAATCCAAAGGAATACTGTAGCTACCCTACGATTTCATAGGAATTTTGCGGGAAACAAACATGTACTCAAACCTCTTTCTTTTGCTGGTTTGTACGTAGGAACGATGCAAAGGGTCTGGCAAGCTTTTTGTTGTGGACAGCT
The DNA here is from genome assembly GCA_022036555.1 of Microstegium vimineum. Classification (NCBI taxonomy): domain Eukaryota; kingdom Viridiplantae; phylum Streptophyta; class Magnoliopsida; order Poales; family Poaceae; genus Microstegium; species Microstegium vimineum. The sequence continues at coordinate 51,623,434 of CM039131.1, read as the reverse complement.
GGTGCACGTGTAGCTAGGGATTAGTCAATTAAAAATTAATGCATAGGGGATCTTGTATGTGTAGCTGGGGATTAGTTAACTAAAATCAATGCATTGGGATCTTGTATTCCTGTGAATTTCCTGTACCCATCCAAAGACCCACACGGTAAAGTTTCCTACGTTTTCCAATCCTATGGTTTGTAGCTGTATTCCTATAGAATTCCTATACTTTTTCTATCCCTATCCTTTAACATTCCTATATCCCAAAGAGGGCCTAAAAGATGTTACACTCAATAATATGTCGGAGAGGTTTGTTTGAGGTTTGCATAAAAATGGGTCATTTTCTATGCATTATATGTATAAGTTACTTGTCAACCCTTGTTTGAAAGCCACACAAAAGATCTAGCATATAAAAATACCCTTGAAGAATAAAATATTCACGTGGTTCCTAAAAAAGATGTCATTTTAACAAAGGATAATCTAGCAAGATGGTTGTAAAGTTTGCTGTTTTTGTAATAAACTTGAAACTATCCAACATCGTTTCTTTGATTGTCATTATGCTCGTTTTCTCTGGTGTGCGGTTCATTGGGTATTATGTATTACTCCTTCTTCGACAAACGTATCTCACTTGTTTGGGTAGTCAAAATTGGGTCACCGCAAACACAATTTGCTTGTTCTGGCAGGAGCATCGGCTCTGTGTTGGAAAATCTGACTCACAAGAAATGATTTTGTTTTTAACAAATGTCAAAAATAAACTTTTTTGTAGGTACTGTTCAGGGGACATATTGACTCCGATTCTAAACTCAATTACAGCGCTTGGACGAGCACAAGACTTCCATTGTAGAGACATATAAGCTTTTAGAGTCTATCGCCATGTTTTTGTTTGCTTCTCATGGATTAAGTTTTTCTTATCGTCTTGGATATTAAGATTGGATTATGATTTTTTTTCTTCTTGTGTTTGTAATAATTGGACTTATACTTCCTCTAGATGAAAAATGAAGTTAGAACTTTTATTTCCATTATCTAAAACAACCCATATGCGGTTAAGCAAAGACCTATCTCACATTTTTTATATTAAAGTTATAGTTATTGATGAGATCCAAAAAATTTAAGTTATAAGGTTTTTTATATGATATAGCTAAGATGATCAACAAATAATATAAATTTTATAAAACATATTAATCACGAATCAAGATTTTAAAAATCATAATTTTTCTTATATGATATTGGATAAAGATACTTTTTAAATGAAAGATGTAGGTCTTATCGGGAGATACACATTTCAACATTTCAACATTTTTTCCTCAACATCATATAAAAAAGCTATATATTTTTTCTAAGAAACAAGCCACAATTATTATGCTATTTAAAATTTATATTATTTTTTGCATTATTTTAACAATCACAAATGAAAATCCTTAAAACTAAAAATTTGTAAACCTCATTGATAACTAAAACTTTAATATAAAAAGTATTTTTATTTGACACCATACTAGAAATATATAATTTTGATACACTATTAATATGTTGATGAAATTTTATATTATTTTTTAACATTTTAGCGATTTTAAATGTAAAACCTCAAAATTATAAAGCTCTAAATCTCATTGAGAGCTATACTTTCATATAAAAATATATTTATTTGATTTGATATCATAAAAGAAAGATATTACTCATTTTTTCCATGAATAAACCAAATCCTAGAATTCGTGTTAGTCAAACTTTTTTAATTTTGACTAACTTTTTAGAAACAAATATTAACATCGATGATATCTATATGAAAATATATTCTATGATAAATCTAATGATACTAATTTGATACCATAAATTTTAATATTTTTTTTATAAATTTGGTCAAATTAAAAAAGTTTCACTTTAGACAATTCTAGAAATATATTCTTTTAGGATAGAGGTAGTATTTTTTTTAAGATGCCAACACTTGCATGTGAATATTACGTTGATGAAACTTATTTTCTTTAGCATTTTAACAATCTCAAATGAAAAAAATGAAAACTATAAAGTTGTAGATATTATGAAGCTTTGTACTTTTTTTTAATAAAAAGCCATCTTCATCTGACATTGTATGGAAAAGATATAATTTATCTAAAGTTGAGTCTTGTCGCATTACTCCCGTTGGTGCGACAAAATAGTACTACCAACATAGTGTGACAAGGTTTTTCACATCAAAATCACCGTCTAATGTGGCAGATCATGCCACGTCAATGTATGTGGCGTGGCAACGTGATTTTGTCACGTCAAACGCATTGGCACAACTAAAAAGTGTTAAAAAAACTAGACTATTTTCAAAATAAAAATTTAAAAGATTATAAAAAAAATTCCGCTCCCTCCCTTCTGCATCACTGAACATGGGAACTTCCAAGATAAGAATATACCTTTTATGACCGTCGAAATCGTCAGAGATCATGAGATCATTTCGCTGCTGATTGGCTATGCTCTGCCCGTCGGTACTTTGTTAGTCGTATGTGAATTATTGCAGACTTTGTCAAGATCCTACTCTCGCCCTATTCCACCCATCAAATTAAAGTGATGAAAGCTAAATTTCGCTTTGACGTATTGAAAAACAGGTCCACCCATTACTTCTTTTTTGAAAAAAAATAATCTAAAATTCCATACGTCCAGTCCAATTCTTCATCTTCATCCACACACAAGGTATTTTCTCCACACTGCTTCCATGTCCAAGTCTGGAATGGCAACCAAGAAGAAATGCACGATGTTTATGGTGTATATTCCTGCCTTCATCCTCTTACTCTTGAGTTCACTCTGTCAATCCGACGACCATCTGATATAAACAAAGCCACTCTTGCCCAAAGACTTGCTTATCTCGGAGGACGGGGATTTTGCTCTTCTTTTCCCCTACCAATTCTAGCAAGAAGCTACACATAGGAATCTGGTACCAGGACATCGTAGAACGCACACTGGTGTGGGTTGCCAACCGTGACAACCCAATCACCACACACCTTCAACCAAGAAGCTGGCCATCACCGACAACTCAGAGCTTTGTCGGACTCCAAGTCCACACTCTTTGGACGACGGCAACAAGAAACACATCCAGAGATGACATCAGAGCTTCCGCGGTGCTACTCAGCTCTAGGAACTTTATCTTTCGATCGCGGGCGATTGGCACTGAGGTATGGCAAAGCTTCGATCACCCAACCGATACAATTCTTCCAACCATGAGAGTCCTCCTATGCTACCAGGCACAACCGGCAAGACACTTATTTGCTTGGAATGGCCCTGCCGATCCGTCAACTGGGGATATCTCTTTTGGCATGGATCCCACGAACCTTCAGATGTTCATTTGGAAGGGAGCACAGTATACTTGCGTTACCCTGTTATTAATGATGTCTCAGTCTCCGGTGGTATGTACCAGCAGAGCAATAATGGTACTGCTGCAATCATCATGTATTATCAGACGGGCACGCTTTTCATTTGACTACACGGGCACGGCAAGGTTCTTGAGTTGGAACGGCACGGCAAGGTTCCTGAGTTGGCACGGCAAGGTGCATTTTCAATTAAGTCTTACAGCTTTGGTATTCTAATATTGGAGATTGTAAGTGGATTAAAGATTAGCTCACGATATCTTATCATGGAATTTTCTAACCTTATAACATTTGTAAGTTTTCAGTGACACTGAGAATTTAAAACTATCCACAGGAAAACAACATGTGAGCTTAATGTGCGATTGTGTAATGTTTTAGGCACGGAACACATGGAAAGATGAAAAAATGGAAGTTTTTTTTGACTCATCTATAACGGAGAGTTGCTCCCTCGTTGAAGTTTTACGATGGATCCATATAGGACTCCCGTGTGTTCAAGAAAATCCGAGTTGCAGGCCACTCATGTCAACAGTTGTGTTCATGCTGGAGAACATCAACACTACTTCTAACACCAAAGCAACATATACATTTTGCACTTCAGGACTACAAACCTTGAAACGAAGGTGACCACAAGGAATTGTCCGTAAATGATTTAAGTCTTACTGTGACAGAGGACCGTTAGATAGTTGTTTTTCTACTAAGATGGGGAGCACATACCCCACCAGAAATATTCATTGAAAACTAAAACTCAGACGTTTAGTCCATATTTTTATGTGAATTTCAGCCATTTGCATTTTGCGACAGTGTAATAAGTATATATGCCTAACTGCTTACACATAAGGCTTTATTGGGAGAAAGGAAAGACCTTCCTAGGGACTGTATACCCCATCGAGGATTTTACTGGACCTACGAATCCCCCGCTACTTTCCTCCCCCTTCCCCTCTGCTCTCTAGTTTCCTCATGTCGGAGAAGGAGGCGCAAGACTGCACTCTATTTTGTAAAAACTTTTTGAATCCAAGATATAATAAGCACTATATTTTCAACTTAATATGTGGGCAAAAAATTTTGTAAAAACTAGATTGATAGTTGTAAGCTAAATTGTAGATTTATAATGTCAAAAAGGCAGGCAACAAGAACTTGTATAACTTAAATTTAAGTTTCAACTAAATACATATCAGACTAAAATATATATATTCTATAAATCCTAAGTAGAGATCTCTAATAGAGCCTCCATATCGATCCTCGTGAGGCCCGCTAGAAAAAAAATCCTAAAAGTTTTTTAAAAAGTCAAAAAATGCTAAGTTAATGCGGATGACAATATTTGTCATTGTTAGAGCCATGTTAATATTAGTAACTTAAAGCGCGGATGACTAAGTTATTCATTCTGATTGAAACATTGTGTTGTAATAATATTAGTAGTTTAATTTTGAGAAATCTATATTTTATAAAATAGTGCTACTACACAATACTTCTGTGACATACCAAATTCAACATGTTTAGTCTCTTGACAATATATGCCATTGTAAGAACCAAGACAAACCAATGACCTATAATATTTTTAATAAAATAAAAGAATGTAAAACCCAAGATATAATAAACACTATAGTTTCAACTTAATATGTAGACAAAAAGTTGCAAAAAAAAAGATTGATAGTTGTAATTGAAATTATAGGTTTATAATGTCACAATAAAAGTCACACAACAAGAAATTATATAACTTAAAGTTAGGTTTCAACTAAATACACGTCACACTGGAAGCTTTAAATTCTAGAAATTGTAACTAGATCTCTATCAGAGCCTCCACGTTGATTCTCATGAGGTCCGCTAGGAAAATAAATAAATCCAAAAAATTCTCACAAAAGTCAACAACATCTAGTCATAAATTTATTAACTATAAGCCTATAATCACTATGATAATAATGGCCATTTAATCTATTCTGTGTTCAAAAATACTATCCAAGGAAAGAGTCGCCCTCTCCCCGGGCTGAGCTGCTGCTGATGGCTCTAAATGCTGTGGAGAGATTGTCATCAAAGGTTGGCCCTAGTCCGTGACCGAGCGATGTGCCGGGATGGCAGACAGCTGACAAGTTGACAGTCTCAGCCCACCCGTGCACCTATTGGACTTGTTCCAACAAAAGAATTGGAGCTACGTTTCCTGACCATTATTGACTAGGCTAGCTATCGTCACCGCTGCACTGGTTCTGCTCATCGGTGCTTTGTTGCTCTCTCTAGCAATAGATGGCAGAATACACGTCGATCGTCTGGGAATTATTGCTGACTTCGACATCAGTCATCCAACGATGTCCCGTACAACTTTATGGTTGACAACAGCGACTCGGTTCCACTACCAGAAATATCGCAAACTGTAGGATAGGTCCACTCATTACTACTGTAAAGTTTCATACGTGAACCCGCATGCCCTTCGTCTATACATACGCTACACGCGAACACATAGTGAATAAGTATCTATGTATGTTCAGTTTTGTGAAGAGTGATTGCCCAACACTTGAGCGTTTCAGTTTGAGTGACTTACTACTAATCTTTGCGAAAGTAAATGTGTGCATGTCTATCGGTTTGTGGTGTGCAGGTACTATGCCTAGTGACAGTGGTCAATGGCGTGGAGAAGGTCGAGTAGAGGCTTGCCGTGCCGATGGACTGAGAGCGGTGAAGGGCGGAAGCGGGGCTCGGACTGAGGGACCATGGACGCCAGCGGACTAGCTGTGGTGGCTAGTACTTGGCACCGACGAGTGCGAGAAGACATGGAGGTAGACCGAGTCGGCCGAGTCAAGACGGTGGACGCGCGAGTCGAGCGGAGGGTCAGGGGACTCGGAGTCTGACCGGGCGAAGACAAGGTGGCTCGCGTCGAGTGGTTTGGTGGTTTGGGCCGCAAAACCACCGGAGGACGGTTTCCGAGTTTGGGTCTCAAAACTCGGGGTTCGGTAGTTGAGACGAAAGCTACCGGTGGCGGGTTTCGCGGGTTTGGGCCTCAAAACCCGGGCGGAGCTTCCGAGGAAGCGTGGATGGCACGTGGCGGAATCCTGGAGGTTGCGTCGAGGCGACGGCAACTCGGAAGCGGAGCCGTCCATTCAAATCGAGGAAGATATTTACCGGAGCTTGGACTGCAATGTTTAGGCTAGGTAGTTCACTCATTGTATCTAAGGGGGTCTTTGGGAAATAGCCAAAACCTCTGATAAATAGAGGATGAAGGGGTATCCTCATACTATCTCTTGAACCCTAATCATTTTCCCCAACTCTCTCTCTCTAGTTCATGAGATCCCTAGGTTGCTTCCACCAACCTTTGTAAGAACTTGAGTTTGTCGCGAGGAATCGGAGGCCGTAACCTCCGTAAGCCATGGTGGCTTCGATTTCGTGATTGTGTCCCCGTTTTGCTTGTGTTCTTCGCGTTTTGTTTTTGCTCCCTATTTTCCCGAGTTGATTTCTCTTTGTAGGGAGTAGCTCTTACAAATCCGTTTGAATCAAGTTGTTCGTATTCGAGAGGAGCATCTTTGCACCGAAGGATCCATCCTCAAACCTCTCGAGTACACAGATCGAGCGATTTCTTTGCGGTGTTCTTCGTTTTGCCTTTTCTCCTCCAAATCCGAGTGTTCCCGTTTATCATACCCAAATTGAGCGATGATTTCTTCGGGATAGCTCCCAACTGCTCAAGGATCATGCCTACAAAGTTTGGTAGCAGTTGGTGATCATTTGGTCGAGTTTTGGGAAGATTTGGCGGAGAGAAAATCGTTTTTCGCGTTTTTTGCGTTCTGCTCGGGTGCGTCGGACGCTCTGAGTTTGGGCGTCGGACGGTCCGTCGAGGCGTAGGACGCTACGTCGTGCTGACGCCAGCATCCGTCGCGATCGTCCGTTGCATAGCGTTTTCTACCCGTTTTTCTGAGCTCTCTGGTAGGCCGACAGACTCTCACCCCAGCGTCCGTCGCCCAGAGTCCGACGCCAACAGACGCTCACCCAAGCGTCCATCGCCCAGCGTCCGACAACCAGCCTTCTGCTTCTCTTCTGCAGTGCTCTCTGGAAGGCTAACGGACGCTCGCCTAAGCGTCCGTCGCCAGCGTCCGACGCCCTGCCCTGGAGCGTTCGTCGCCCTGTTGTCCAGCGTCCGTCGTCTGTTTTTCTGGCTGTTTTTCTTGGAATTCTTGCCTCTCTCTCATAGGGGTTGAGAACTCTTTTTGGGGGTTTCCGGTGAGTTTTTCTCCACTGCCGGTGAGCTTTCATTTGCTCGTTTTCGTCTGAATCTCCGCTCGCGTTGCTCGGGGGAGGTTGAGCACCCATCAACTGGGTGTGTGTCTTTGGGAAGAGTGGCCCGAATATTTCGAGAGAAATTTGAGGCTCCCATTCACCCCCCCTCTGGTCGCCGTTCTCGGTCCTTCACTCCTTCACGCTGCTACGTACGCATGCAGATGAACAAGCTAGCAGCAAAGCCGGCCTGACAATGGATGTGGTGTATATCGCCGCCTTCATCGTCATCCTCACACTCCGGAGCTCACTACTATGTCGATCCGACAGTGACCGGCTTACACAAACAAAGCCACTCTTACCCAGTGACACGCCACTCATCTCGGAGGGTGGGGACTTTGCTCTTGGCTTCTTTTCCCCTACCAACTCCTCCAGCAAGAAGTTATACATAGGAATATGGTACCACAGCATCGCCGAGCGCACAGTGGTGTGGGTTGCCAACCGTGACAACCCAATCACCACACCTTCGGCCAAGCTCGCCATCACCGGCAGCTCAGAGCTGGTGCTGTCAGACTCCCAAGGCCACACTCTTTGGATGACGACGGTAGCAAGAAACACATCTGGAGGTGCAGATGGCACCGGAGCTTCCGCAGTGCTACTCAGCTCCAGGAACTTTGTCCTTCGGTCGCCTAATGGCACTGAGGTATGGCAAAGCTTCGATCATCCAACCGATACCGTTCTTCCAACCATGAGGGTCCTGCTACGCCGCAAGGCACAATCGGGGACATGCTTATTTGCTTGGAAGGGACCTGATGATCCATCAACCGAAGATTTCTCTCTTGGAATGGATCCCATCTCTAACCTTCAGCTATTCATTTGGAAGGAGGAGGTTCCGTACTTCCGTTTCCCTGTCATTGATGGCAACCCAGTGTCTGGCGGCATGCACCAAATCAACGGTGTCGACGTGATCCTGAACCAAATGACTATGAACACAGGGGACGAGTCGTACTATGTGTTCACCGTCTCGCCGCCTGGCGCACCATATGTTCGTCTTACGTTGGACTATACAGGCAAGGGGAGGATCCTTACTTGGAGAAGCACCACGTCGTCGTGGGTAGTCGTCACTGAGGTTCCTGATAGCTGTGACCTCTATGGCTATTGTGGCCTGTTCGGATACTGTGACCGCACGGAGAAAACCCCGACATGTCGGTGCCCTGATGGGTTTGAGCTTCTTAACAGTCTCAACTTCTCTAGAGGATGCAGGAGAAGGGAAGCACTGAAATGCAGAAAGGAAGACAATTTCTTGGCCATGGCTAACACGAAGCTTCCTGACAAGTTCTTGCACGTTAGGAATCGAAGCTTCGAGCAATGTGTAGCTGAGTGCACTAGAAATTGCTCGTGTATGGCATACGCCTATGCCAACCTAAGCAACGGTGGTCATCGAGATGTTTGGTTTGGGCTGGGGATCTCATCGACATGGATAAGCGAATCTTTGCAGAGGTCTTGTACATTCGACTTGGCAAATCTCTTGGTACGTGCGTGCACCTCATCCTTTATTTCCTCAAAAGTGACATTATATTAGTACTCAACGTGACAAGGAGACATGCCTAGTTATTTGTAAGATAAAGGGCTGCTTGGCACAACTCAGCTTCATTAGCGAAGCTGTTTGTTTAGAAAATAACTTCTAGGTGAAGGCGAACTATTTTAGAAAAATGTTTAGCAAAACAGTTTCACCAACAATTTTATGCAGGGATATGAGAGAAAAATGAGGGAGAAAGCTAAGATAAGCTATTTTTTGGACCTTCACCACAATTCCTCTTTTTTAAGAGGGAAAGAAAAACATCTTCACTTATGAAGTTATTTTAAAAATAGATGTTTGACAAAAAAAAACAGCTAACATCAGCTCATGTAACTGTTGTGAACTGTACCAAACAGACTCAAACATTACTCCAAAACAATTTAGGATTCCATCCATATATCCTAATATTCAGTGGACTCTAAAACTTCAGCGATCGTGTGGGGTCTCCTCAATAATTCACATGCATGTACCTATCGTTCTAACTGGAGAACAAGTTGCACGTTGTGTGTGTGGGGGGGGATGTATTAGGGATATTTCATTATTATTAAGAGATATTTTGTGTTTGTGTTAGAGATAAAGCATTTGAGATTATTGTATTTGTGCCTAGGCTAGTTGTTACCTTCACCACAATTCTCCATCCAACTCCACTACCTACTCCATAAATGACTTTTTACAATCACATCTTATTGTTTTAGGTGCGGTTCACACATTAAACCATCTCGAGGAACTGTCTCTAGAAATCAAGTTTCAGGAGCAGTTGACTTAATAAACTCACACTTAAAATATATATTATTTTTTGTTTCTTATACCAATCATTCCTAAAAAAGATGATTTTTAGAAGCAGTTGACTTACTGAATCATTATTAAAAGTTGATTTTTAGGGTCAACCACCCTTAGAAATAATTGCTGAGCAAATAAGTTCATAATTTTTTTTCTAAATCAAGTTAGACAAAGACAAACTATATATAAAAAATTCTAGAGCTCAACAATATCTAAAACTCTAAAAACTTATAGTTTATTTTTGTTTGAGATCATTTAGAGACCAAAATATGATTTTAAGTTCTTATAAAATTCACAAAATTGCTAAATGACCTTAGATAAAAAAAATCCTCCCTATATCCAAGTTGTATTACTCGACAAGATCTAAAATGTCCAAGTTCATTTTTATTTAAGATTGTCTAGGGGCTAAAGTATTGAATATAAAATTTGTAATTTAATTAAAAATAGCATCATATACTTAATCACAAGTAACTATGCAGTGCAGTGGCCATGAAGGCACGTGCGAAGCAAAATGTCATGAGTTCAAATCCTTATGAGCATGTGATTGTTTGATGCCAATTTTGGGAAAAAGTTTTTTCCTACCTTTTGGTGTAGTTTAATATATTTTAAGATTTGTTTAAAATATTTTTATGAATGGTTGACTAAGTTAATTGCCTATAAATATTATTTCCATTTTCATGGGTGAGTTTAAAATCGTCCCTGTTAATATCTCATTTTTACAATTGAATAACGATGTGGTGGGTTGGACAAAAGATGTTTTTTGTTTATTGGCATAATTTGATATTTTTGTGATAATTTTTAGGAACTGTTCACTAAGTCAACCATATCCATATCATTTTCAAGGGCGGCTATAAAACTATCCTTGTAAACGTTTCATTCTTACATTGATGTACATTGATGTCTTAGGCCAGTTTTAGTGAGAAGTTTCATGACGTTGTTTCTAAAATTGTCATGTGTCCTATGAAATGAAATGAAACTTGGATGAAATACCCACTCTTAATGGAGAATTTTACTCTATAGTTCATATGCATTTAATTTTATGACTCATAGAGAGTTGATATTCGTGCGAAGAGAGTTTCATTTAGATGAAAATCATTTATTCTCTCTCTTCTTAAATACACTGTTATGTCATAAAAAATGTCTATATGACAACATATTTAATACAAATGAAATTTAGTTGAAGCTCCCACTAAGACTAGCCTTATTAGCAGCAGCTTCAAAAACCATTTTTAAAATCAATTTTTGAGAATGTGCAAAAGGTGCTGTGTTGTAGTGCTCCCTAATCTATTCTACCCTGCCCATGACATCAATTAGATTTGGCATCAGAAAAACCATGACAGTGCACCATAGCTCTAATCCTATATGTACTAGTTTTGACACTACCGAAGCAACTAAAAAAAAGAAAAAGTTTAATTGTCAGGCTCACTTTTGATGTTTGCAACGGAAAATTATGTATGAGCATATAGCTTGACTGAGCGTCATGATACCGAAAACCTAATCATTAACATCCACGAGGAAACTATTTAAGTGGTTATTAGATTCTTGAATATTCACATGTTCATCTTTTACTCTTTTTAGAGGTAAAGTACACTCATCACACAATCGTAAGCAATGCTTGATGTAGCGAACTCTAACATGGTATATTTCATTGTATAGAAAAAAACAAGATCAATTTGTTGCACATTTTACTCCCAATCATAGCATGTGTGCTACTACTTACACTTGGAGGGATTGTTTGGGCATTTAAAAGAACAGGTACCACGAGTCATCATTTTAAATAATGTGTGCAGTGTTAATGTGCCAATGTTAAAGGGAAAAAAGGGATACATTGACGTTACTAATTGCAGCTAAACGACAAAAGAAGAGAAGGATGCTAGAATACCTGAGTTCTATGGATGAATCTGGGGACAAGAATATAATAGAGTTCCCATTTATTAGCTTTGAAGACATTGCAATAGCAACAGAAAATTTCTCTGATTGCAATATGATTGGGAAAAGAGGTTTTGGAAAAGTATACAAGGTACAAGTAAAAAAGTTTGGGATCATTACCTAGGAAATTACATTGTTGTCAGATATTATAATTTTGGTTTATGAAATCATGTAGGGAATGTTGGAATGCACAAAGGAAGTAGCTATCAAGAGACTAAGCAAGGGTTCTAGGCAAGGCACCCAAGAGTTCAAAAATGAAGTAATCTTAATTGCAAAGTAGCAGCACAAGAACCTAGTTAAGCTTCTCGGTTGTTGTATTCATGAAGATGAGAGGCTATTGGTTTATGAGTACTTACCCAACAAAAGCTTGGATTACTTCCTCTTTGGTACATTCAATAATTCCAAATGTTGATACCATTAATAAAAGCCAACAAATAAATGTGCTCATGTGTGCTTTCTGATATGCCTTGTCCTATAATTTTTTATTAGATTCTGCAAGAAAACCAATGCTTCAGTGGCCAAGAAGGTTCAAAATAATCCAGGGGGTTGCTAGAGGAATTATGTATCTTCATCATGACTCGAGATTGACTGTAATTCACAAAGATCTCAAATCAAGTAATATCCTGTTAGATAAGGAGATGAGCCCAAAGATATCAGATTTCGGCATGGCTAAGATATTTTGTGGCGATGACGACCAACTCCAAGCAAAAACTAACCGAGTAAGTAGCAGCTGCACTTCCAAATTTTAGAATTCATTCGCTTTTTACATTCTAAAAAATATGCAAAGAATTTTTATGAAGTTATTTGCACAGTGGTTACATGTCTCCTGAATATGCAATGGGAGGCGCCTTTTCGGTCAAGTCTGACACCTACAGCTTTGGTGTTCTAATGTTGGAGATCATAAGTGGATAAAAAATCAGCTCACCACATCTTATCATGGATTTTTCTAACCTCATATCATATGTAAGTACAAGGAGATAGTCAGAATTCGGAACTATCCACAAGAGACAAAATATGATCTCTGAATTTGAGATTGTATAATGTTTCAGGCATGGAACATATGGAAAGAAGAGAAAACAGAAGATTTGGTGGACTCCTCTGTCATGGAGAATTGCTCCCTTGATGAAGTTTCACAATGCATCCATATAGCACTCTTGAGTGTTCAAGACAATCCGAGTTGTAGGCCACTCATGTCGGCAGTTGTGTTTATGCTGGAGAACAAAATGACACCACTTCCAACACCAAAGGAACCTATGTATATTGCACTTAGGGACTACTGCCAACATGGAAAAGCAGTTGACAACAAGGAATTGTCCATAAATGATATGAGTCTCACAGTGCTAGAGCTGAGGGTCGTTAGCTGTTTGGTTTTCATAACTAATTGGGATGGGGGAAATCCCACCATAGTATTTATTTTGCAAAATAGAAACTAAACCATTTAGTACATGCATGCATAAGCCTTTTGAATATCAGTAATTTGCATTTTGCAACCGTGTAATAAGTCTTGCCTATATAACTGTATGGAAAGGCAGGTGAATTTCTTCTCTCTTATGTGGTTATAGTGTTTGTGTGTGCTTATAATGTGGATCCGTTTTGATTGGACAGATTAATTTGTGAATAAAATAGTAGGAATTTTATACCGATTTGGTCACACCCGAAAATGGCAAGACCCAGGGTTTCTATTCTAAGAAAATAGGTCTGGCCAGCTTTGCAATTTTATCAAAATTGCATAATGGACTGTACGTGTTGCTAATTTAAAGTGTGGATGAGAAAATTACAGCTTCAGAAAGATCCACACATGTGAAAACTGGCCGGCCAGGCCTGTTTTGACTACGTAATCCAAGTTATGCATTATTTGAGCACAAATTTATATGTATATAACCGTTTTTTTTGAAACATTTTGACTCAAAGAGCCACAGCCAACTGAGGGCTTCCAATTGTAGGTCTTTTGTGTGTTCATTCAAAACAGTCCAAACTGTAGGCTACTAATGCCAGCAGCAGTTGTGTTCATGCTAGTTTTTGTGATGATTAGTTTCAAGAGGATTCAAACTCTGGCTTGGATTCAGTTTTGTTTTTGGCTTTTTTATTGAGAGTACACAGTACAACGCGGACACTCAACACGCACGCACACTCGCCCCTACGAACACACGCACGTAAACCCTACCCCTATGAGCACCTTCGAAGGACTGAGCCGGTAAATCTTGAAGTTCACGAAGTCACCACAGGCGCCTCGCTGTCGACGGGAACGTCGCCTACCACTTAATGCGTAGCGCCGAAAAATCCTGAAATAATAATAATAAAAAAGAGAAACCTTTAGTGATCCTCAGCCACTCTCGATTAGCTCGTGGCCCAGGTGGCACGAGTGGGCCTAGCAGCGCCCGCAACCCATCCCTTCCTGCTCAAGCCCAGCAGAACTCGGCCCACTCTCCCTTCCTCTCCTCGCGCAAGCCCCAAAAGCCGAGTAGACCGGCCCGATAGCGCGGCTTAGTAAACCGTAGTGGAGTGCCTAACTCGAAATCCTACTACCCCTCTTTGTCTCCGCCAAACTAGGGTGACATGTGGTTTATACCTAAGTTTTTTCCCCAAACTAACCCCGCACTGAAAGGATCAAGATGCCCAAGAAGGGGGGTGAATTAGGCTTGTTTTAAATTTCTAAAGCAAATATAAAAACCTATCAAATGCCAATTACCCCCTAGTGCCTACCGTCTGTGTGTCCTAGCTAGAAAGCGGTAGCAGTTCATAGGAATTAAAAACAACCTAAGCAATTCTAGTAGGAAATGTAAAAACAAGACGGAAAGTAATGCGGATATGTAAAGAGCTAGGGAAAAGAAAATCTCATTGACGCAGCGATTTTTTCCCGAGGTATCGAGGTGTCGACACCCTCCCTAGTCCTCGTTGGAGCACCTCGCAAGGTATCGCTCCCCCTCTACCCGCGCAAGGGTAGAGTGCTCTCTACGGGCTGATTCTTCGCCACTCCGGCTCGGTGAATCGCCCACAACCGATCACAAGAGCTTGGAGAAGAGCCACAAACAATCTCCCGGCAGTCACTTCCTCCGAACACCACCAAACCGTCTAGGTGCTGTCGAACACCAAGAGTAACAAGCACAAGACCTTCACTTGACCCACTCAAGGCTAGGAAGGTGGATGGATGCACACAAGTCACTCCTAATCACTCTAGGAGGGAAGAACAAGATGAACTCTCTCTAATCTCTCCCTCACTAGCCTCTTGGCTCTCCAAAAGATTTCTCAAGGTGTCACCAGCTGAAACAATGGCCAAGAGTGCATCTAAGGACCAAGGGGGCAACTATAAATAGTCCCCACCTCCAAAACTAGCCGTTTTTTTTACTTTTTCTTCTCTCTGCGTAGCCACCGGACTAGTCCGGAGCTCATACCACCGGACCATGCACACTGGTCCGGAGCTCACTCTGATTTCAAACTCAGGCACCGTCGGACTACTCTGCTTGGTCCGACGCACTGGTCCGACGCTCTGGTCCGGAGCCTCGGTGCTCTCTGAGTGAAATCCTTTCTCTCTTTTACACACCACCGGACCACTCTCCTTGGTCCGGTGCCCTGGTCCGACGCTCTGGTCCGGAGCCAGGGGGCTCTCTGCATAAACCCAAACCCCTGTCATGAGGCGTCGGACTAGCCGTCGGACGAACCGTCGGACTAGTCCGGAGCCTTCTGTCTCTCTGAACCAAGCCACCGGACCACTCTCCTATGGTCCGGTGCTGTCCAGACAGGTGGTCCGGAGCTTCTCGAGCTGAGAATCTTCCTAAGTCAGAGACCGTCGGACCACTCTCCTATGGTCCGACGCCCACTTAGCAGAGTGGTCCGGAGCCTCTTTCTCCCTCTTTTTCAACCGTTCGCACTGAGGTTTCTTAAGGGATTTTGCTCCTACCATTTTTAAGGTTTACCAAGGGCTGAAAGCAAGGTCTCTAGGACTAGTTGTGATAAGTGTGCATATACCCACTTTCCTAAACTCTCCTAGGTCAAGCTACTAACCTCATACCCCCCTTTATAGTACGGTCAAAGGAAAAACAAAATCCCTAGCTATACTTAGTGCCCTTCTCAACCTTATGGCACTAAGAACTAGCCTAGTCTTCGTCGTGTATCTCCATCCTTTGCAACCGAAACGATTTCCATCTTGGGGGCATGAATATGCATTAAGCCCATTCAAATTGCATCACTAATGACCTAACTTAGATGACTTTGTCTCTGCAAAACACACGTTAGTCATAGTGATCTAGTATTGTCGTTAATCGCCTAAACACAAGGGTCCATGATTCTACAATCTCCCCCTTTTAGGTGATTGACGACAATACAAGCTCGAGTAGAGAATAAAGAGTGAGTTTTGATAAGAGAAGGCATGATTTGAAATGAGATAGGCATGGGTTAGTGATTATAAAGACAAGTACATGCCTAACCATTCAAGCCATGACAAGCACAAAAGATATGAATTGAGCATGGTACTTGATTTCAAAAAGGATATGCTATAGCCAAAAGATCAGAGATTAGCGCGGAAGCAATATAGCATAACCAAGTGACATGATATATATATTGATGAAAGTCCACACATGTCACACAACCATCAAGTCTCAACCATCACGCATATCATACAATGCATAAAGACGGTAAACGTGATGCATGATGCAATAAAGTTTATACACATCAAAAGAACGAGTCATACTAGCTCCCCCTGAAGCTAGCCCATCTACTCGACTCTCCCTCTCCCCCTTTGGCGTCGAAACACCTAAACTAAGCGTCTGGAGGTGGAGTGGAAGCAGCCGTGGACCGGTCGAGCACCCTGAAAGCTGCCAGATAAGTCTCATCATCTGAATCCTCCCCCTGAGTATCTGTCTCTGGTAGTGAAGCAGTCTGGGGGTCGGTAGCTGACAGGCCTGCTGCGGTCGACGACTCTGGAGCAGTAGCTGAAGGAGTAGAAGTAGAATCAAGCACCGGTGCCAGTGTCTCTGTGGGAGCCTCAGGAGCGGCGGTGTTCGGTTGTGCGTCAGGCACTGACTCGACTGGAGTCTGAAGAACCGGAGACTGCACAGGCTGTATGGGAGTAGAGGTGACAACTGTAGCATCGGTAGCAACTGCAGCTGTAGGTGGAGTAGACACGGCTGGAGCCCGACTGTCGTGTGTAGCCTCTGAGGAAGCTACTGAGGAACGGTGCTGATCGGCTATCGGTGCAACTAGCTCGGCCTCAACCTCTGCTGCTATCCGAGGACCAGTGGGGGACGGCTGACCGGTAATGTCACTGAAGGACGCTGACAGATCTCTAGCAGTAACACCCATCGTAGCGGTAAGTGGAGTGAAACCAGTAGTGAGAGGAGTGAACTGCTGAGTAGGGCCAAAGGTGTCCAACCACTGCGTCATCTGAGTCACCGGTGACTGAAACGGGGTGGTCAACCCAGCACCCTGAAGTCCACTGGACTGTATGGCTGGGGTGGGAGTGACTGACTGACCAGCGGAGCTCGTAGGGGCCACTGAGGGGCCAACTGAGGGTCTAACTGAGAACTGTGGCCCTCCTAGCTGCCCAACTGACTGTGAGGGCTGAGATGTGCTCATCATCTGTATCTGTGGAGCTGCAGGAAACTCTAGAGGAGGAGGGCCAGTCCACTTCATCATATGGGTCATAAAGACCATGTTCTGCTGCTGCTGCAGCTGGGACTGTAACTGAAGGCGCTGGGACTCTAGCTGCATAGCGAGCATCTGTCGCTGCATCTCAAAGTGACGCTCCTCTGACTGTCGCTGCATCTCGTCCTGTCGCTGCTGGACCTGTGTGACTGCAGTGACGAGAGAACTCTGTTGCTCATTGAGACGGTCAAGAATCTTCAACATCCTCATCTCGGTGGCAGAGGCAGTGCCGCCAGCCTCAGTGTCGTGAGCCCGTGGGGGCATCTGTGGAACTGGCTGGAAATCAGCGTCTGAGCTGTCTGAAGTATCCTCAGGACTCACATCAGCTCCAGTATCTAGTCCATGGAGCTCCTGCTGCTCAACACCGCGAATCGCCTCATCTTGAGCATCAACCTCTGCTCTGTCAGCTGGTGTTGTCCTCTCTCTGACAAGTCGGAGGACCCGGTTTCCAAATCGGCTATCAAACGACCCCAGGACTCTATGAGCTGGAAAAGAAGTCGGCGACTGATCCAATAGAGCACGGAGTCCAGGGTTCGCTCCCTCAAGCTCAATAGCAATGATCGAAGAAATCCAATGAGCATAGGGAAACTGACGACGGGCCCTCATGCCATCTGCGATCACGTCATCTATCTCTGACACAAGAAAATCTGCCACATTGAATGGTGTCTGAGATACCAGGGCCTGAAGGAGTAGCTGCTGCATATTTGCCAGTCCTTCCTTGTAACCCGTGCGAGGAAGTAGAGTACGACGAAGTACCTCGTTCAACCTGTGAACGGTGGGTCTGAGCTCTGCTGGGCTATGTCTGGAGCCCTCTGAAAAAGGTGGCTTAAAGAGAGGAGCCACCTCCTATACTGACATTGTACGGCCGCCTCGAGCTCTGCGAGGCACTGAAGCTCCTCTGTAGCACTCATAGTGTAAATCAAGCTCACCACCCTGCTGACGGAGGCGAAAGATCTCTCTGAGTCTGGTCAAGTAGAGCATGTATCGCTCGCCTCTGAACGTGTACTGCACAAACTTGTGCTCTGGATCCACCCACACTGAAGCATAGAATTCTCTGACCCATCTCTCTATGTAGTTACCGGAACGCCCGAGTAAGTCGGCGAGTCCTGGTAGGTAAGTCAGGAACGGGCGGATCTCCTCACCAGCTAGCTCAACGATGCTCTCTAAGGAGCAAACCCTGTGTGGTCGTATCTGAATGCTGGTCAACTGAGTTGCTCGGTAGAAATCCTCCATGAGAGGTGTATGCCAACCTGGTGAGGCTCTGGGGTCTCTCTGATCCGGGCACCACTTCTCCAAAGCAACAAACCTGAGCTTCTTCACTTGCTTCGCTATAAGATTCCTCAGATCGAGGTGAACTAAGGCTGAAGTTGCTATCGGTGCTGCTGACTGGGGTGACTGAGCTGACTGGGAACGTGTGGAACGCCCCCAGGAACTAGGTGCCAATGGAGTCCCAAGAGCTTCAGTGACAAGCTCTGGCTCCTGTGGAGTATCCTCAGTGTGTGACCCAGCTGGAGGAGAAGAGGGAAGATCCCGCGGAGGGGTGCCGAGTCTCACGGTACCTTGGCGACCGCCTCGCTTTGCGCGGTCCGCTGCATCGGCCACTGCCTCGGCTTTCTCAGCCTTTGTGAGCTTTCGCTTCTTCTTCTTTGCTTTCTCAACAACGGGCTTCTTGCCCTTATCACTGGAAGGACGTGGAGGTGGAGGAGATCATCACTTGACCTAGCTGCGCGAGCACGAGTACTGCGAGTCATACTGAATCAAGCAAAGAACCACTGCTCACTGACAATCACAAGATCCACTGCCAACTGTCAGAACCACTGATCAAAGTAATAACCACTGTTGTATCAACTGTCAACAAACAGAGCACAACTGACAGAGGGGCCTCCAAGCCACTGGACTGAACCTTTGAGGCTTTGCCTCAATCTGTACTCGCGAGCTTTGCCCCGAGTTCAACTGCCACTGACTGCTACTGGATGGAATAGACAGGGTATACATAAGCATATATATATATATAATATAGAGATAAGAATCCGTATAGAAGCAAGCATCTAGATAAGTGATAGAATGAAATCTGACATGATACCTGAGGTAAGAAAGCGTAGCTATTCAGAGCAATCTCAAGTACCAAAGCACTCTCCAAACGGGTTTTACCAGCTGCGAATTACAATTGGCAATTGATTTAGTGAATTGGATTGAATATGGATTTTCAAGGAATAATCCTACGGCATAACTCAATCTTGACTCGACGAAACGCGATATCGAAAGAGATAGCCATACCCTAGTGAGACGAAGCAAAGTCGACGACGACGGAACAAACTCGGTCACGAACGAAGACGTCGAAGATGATAGACGGTCGAGGACGAACGCGTCGAAAACCTCCTAGGGTTAGGGCAAACCCTAACTTTGATTTGTAGAGGCAATGGAGGGAGGGTGTAAACCCTAGGGCTGGCAATGCCTGGCAGGGAGAAACGGGGAGCTTGGGCGGCGGCGAGGTGGCTGGTGGAGACGGCAGGCGGCGCAGGGTGCAGAGGGTGGTGCAGGGCGGTGGAGGAGAGGCAGCCGCAGGACTGCGGCGAGGTGATGGCGGAGCTCGGTGGAGGCTCACCAGCGACGATGGCGCGGCGGCGAAGCTAGGGCAGAGCAATGGCGACGGGCGGCGCGACGGCGTACGGATGAAGACTGAAAGACACGGCCGAAACAGAACCGCTCGCGGGGGTGTATCCGCAAAAATTCAAAGTGTCGGAGCATTCCGCTTGGTCCGGTGGCTGGTCCGACGGGTGGTCCGACGGTACCAGAGAAGGAAATACAGTGAGCAGCCGACCACCGGACTAGTGCGTCGGACAACTCTTCGGACTGGTCTGATGGAGCACCAGACTGGTCCAACGGTGCAAGGATGGAATTGACAGAGGCACCGGACAACTTGTCATTGGTCCGGTGGAGCGTCGGACACTGGTCCGACGATTTCTTGGCTGGAAAAGATTTATGCAGTGAGGGACAGGGCGTCGGACCACTGCGTTGGACCAATGCAGAGTGGTCCAGAGGGTGGTCCGGTGCTTAATATTGCTCTGAATTTTCCTATTTTTCTCTCCAATCTTTTCTCTTAGCCAAGTACCAACACAAAAGAGCAAAGAGGAACACTTGTTGGACTTAACATAAGAACCATCTCTCAAACCCTCAATTTTAGAAGTAGTTTGCCATAGGCTAGGATTAGTTTTCGTAAGAAAATAGTTCAATAAAGCTCCAAGGGTCACCTTAGGGGCACAAGAGGGGTATTAGCTGAAGCTAGAGCGTTGAATTGCTCCCCCTAAGTGTTAAACCTAATGATGACCAACAAACTTAACCGAAAAGAAACGAGGAAGCAACACACATGCATATGCAATGCAAAACAGAATTTGAATCTAGGTTGCTTGCAAGTTTAAACCGCGGTTAAGCTTTGTCACACGCTTTGAGGGCGGTTATCTTAACCGCGTTAGCCAAGCCTATGTGCATTACCAAATTAACCAGGTTATATTACATATGAATGCATGATTCACACAACCTTATCTTTTAGTGAAGTTAGAGTGATCAAGCACATTCAACTCGCTTCTCAACCTACAAAAGGTTGTTTCATCGAGTGGTTTAGTGAAGATATCCACCAATTGATCTTCGCTCTTAACTCCAACTAGTGTGATGTCTTTCCTAGCCACATGATCTCTAAGAAAGTGATGGTGAATATCAATGTGCTTGGTGCGAGAGTGTTGAACCGGGTTGTTAGCAAGCTTTACGACGCTTTCATTATCACACAAAAGTGGAACTTCTTTTAAAAACACGCCGTAATCAAAAAGTGTTTGGGTCATATATAAGATTTGTGCACAACTTGCTCCCATGGCAATGTATTCCGCCTCGGCGGTTGACAATGCCACACTGTTTTTCTTCTTTGAGGAGCAAGAAACAAGTGATCTTCCTAGCATGTGGCACCCGCCGGAGGTACTCTTCCTATCAACCTTACACCCGGCGTAATCCGAATCGGAATAGCCAACAAGTTGGAAGGGAGCTCCTTTGGGATACCAAAGACCCATGCTAGGGGTGTGCCTTAAGTACCTAAGGATTCTTTTAACCGCACAAAGATGCGACTCCTTAGGGTTTGCTTGAAACCTAGCACACATACACACGCTAAACATGATATCCGGCCTAGAAGCGGTGAGGTAAAGTAAACTACCGATCATAGAATGATAAAGAGTTTGGTCAATCGGTTTACCTCCCTCATCGAGATCGAGATGCCCATTAGTAGGCATTGGGGTCTTGATTGGCTTGCAATCCTCCATCTTGAACTTCTTAAGTAGATCATAAGTGTACTTTTCTTGAGAGATGAAGGTCCCTTCTCTCATTTGCTTCACTTGAAAGCCAAGGAAGAAGGTTAGCTCGCCAATCATTGACATCTCGAACTCCTTGGACATCAAGTCACCAAACTCCTTGCAATGGTCTTGGTTTGTTGACCCAAATATAATGTCATCGACATATACTTGGCAAACAAAGATCTCTCCATTAAGCTTCTTGGTGAATAGTGTAGTGTTGACGATCCCGATCTTGAAACCCTTCTTGATTAGGAAGTTCCTTAGCCTCTCATACCAAGCTCTTGGAGCTTGCTTCAATCCGTAGAGTGCCTTGGACAACCTATACACATGATTAGGCAAGTTTGGGTCTTCAAACCCGGGAGGTTGTGAGACATAGACAAGTTCATTTATGAAACCATTTAAGAAGGCGCTCTTCACATCCATTTGAAAGAGCTTCATTTTGTGATGTGAAGCATACGCCAAAAGGATACGAATGGCTTCAAGTCTTGCAACCGGAGCAAAGGTCTCTCCAAAATCGAGTCCTTCTACTTGAGAGAACCCCTTTGCCACTAATCTTGCTTTATTCCTCACAACCACGCCTTGATCATCTTGCTTGTTCCTAAACACCCACTTGGTGCCAATGATTCTTGCATCCTTTGGCTTCTCTTCAAGTGTCCACACTTGGTTCCGGGTGAAGTTGTTGAGTTCTTCATGCATGGCATTCATCCAATCCGGATCCGCAAGTGCTTCTTCTACACTAGTAGGCTCAACAAAGGAAACAAACGAGTGATGTTCAACATAAGATGCAAGTCTAGAGCGAGTCATTACTCCCTTTGATGGACTCCCTATGATTTGATCATGGGGGTGAGCTTGAAGGATGGATGTTGATTTTCTATTTGTCTCTTGAGGAGGAGGATGCGGTGCTTCAACATTGTTTTCTTCGGCCTCGGCTTGATCTTGAGGAATGTGAGTGTCTTCTTGAGCTTCTCTCACTTGATCTCCTTCATCAACTTGAGGCGTGTGAGGTGGAGAAGGATCTTGATTTGCTTCATTTTCAACTTCTTCCACTTCTTGCGGGTTGATAGCACCAATCGGCATATTCTTCATTGCCTCCCTCAAGGGTTCATCACCTACATCAATATCCTCAAGCGCTCCTTGGGAGCCATTAGTTTCATCAAACTCCAAGTCATACGTTTCCTCAACTAAGCCGGTGGCTTTGTTAAATACACGGTATGCCTTGGATTTAAGTGAATAACCAACAAGAAAACCAATGTCACACCGCCGTTGGAATTTACCCAAGTGTTGACGCTTCTTGTAGATGTACACCTTACAACCAAACACCCAGAAGAATGAAATATCCGGCTTCTTCCCATTGACAAGCTCATAGGGGGTCTTCTTTAATAGCCTTTGGACGAAGAGACGGTTTGCCGCATAGCACGCGGTGTTGATTGCTTCCGCCCAAAATTTCTCGGGAGTGTTGTACTCATCAAGCATAGACCTTGCTAGAGTTATGAGTGTCCGGTTCTTCCTCTCTACAACACCATTTTGTTGAGGAGTATATGTGGCGGACACCTCATCCTTGATCCCAACTTCATCACAATAATCTTCAATCTTTGTGTTCACAAATTCGGTGCCATTGTCACTTCTAATCTTCTTGATCTTCACATCAAATTCATTTTGAGCTCTTGTAGCAAACTTCTTGAAGATGCCTTGTGTCTCTCCCTTGTCTTGAAGAAAGAACACCCAAGTGTACCGAGAGTAGTCATCCACTACCACTAAGCAATAGAGATTTCCTCCAAGACTAGCATAGGTGGTAGGGCCAAATAGGTCCATGTGTAGCAACTCTAGGACTCTTGAGGTTGACATGAAAGCTTTGGTTGGATGAGTGTTTGCCACTTGCTTGCCGGCTTGACATGCACTACAAAGTTTGTCCTTCTCAAACACCACATCCTTGATTCCTCTAACCATTTCCTTCTTGACAAGTTTCTTCAAGGTTGACATGCCCACATGAGCTAATCTTCTATGCCATAGCCAACCCAAAGAATTCTTGGAGAATAGACATGCTTGCAAGTTTGCTTCATTGGAAGTGAAGTCCACTAAGTAGAGGTTGTTGTGCCAGAACCCTTTGAATATCATTGATGAATCTTCAATCTTGATCACAATCACCTCATTTGGTGTGAAGAGACAATGAAACCCAAGATCACAAAGTTGACCAACCGATAGCAAGTTGAAGCTCAATGATTGTACTAGCAAGACATTTGAGATTGATTGATCTTGGGAGATAGCCACTTTGCCTAAGCCTTGAACTTTGCCCTTTGAATTATCCCCAAAAGTAATCTTGTCTTGATTTGCACAATCCTCATCAAGTGTGGTGAACATCCAGGGGTCGCCGGTCATGTGTTGAGTGCAACCACTATCAATTACCCAATGGCTCCCACCGGTCTTGTAGTTCACCTACACACAAGCAACTTGGAGTTAAGCTTCTTGTTTGGGAACCCCCTTAGTGCGGGGCCCCATTGCCTTGTCAACCAACTCCTTAGCAACCCAAAGAACCCTAGGCTTGTTCTTCATTGGTGGTCCAAGAAACACCACAAGTGGTCTACCCTTGGAATCTTTGTTGATGACATAGCATCATGAGCAAATGGCCTAGTGTGCTTGGGCAAGGTCTTGGGAAGTGGAGTCTTGCATTGAAATGATAGATGACCAATTTGTCCACATCCAAAACACCTCTTAGGCTTGGGCTTTGGCTTCTCTTGATTGTAGCCATTGTACTTGTTCTTGTAGTAGTTCTTGGCTTCAATCTTGACCTTGGCCTTCATCACTTGGTTCTCCTTGTACCCAATACCGGTCTTGTCACTCTTCATGACGGTGCTCATTAGAAGCTCACTTTGGAGATTATGGCCCTTGGTGAACTTTTCAAGGCCACTTGTAAGCTTGGTCTTGTCATTCTTGAGCTTGGCAATTTCTTCTCGAATAGAGTTGATCAAGGTGAGAGCATCTTTGTCTTCTTCTTGAGCCGGCTTGATGGTGAAGGGCTTGTTTGCCTTGAGGTTGATTAGCTCTTCCTTGAGCTTTGAGTTCTCTTCACTCATCTTCACATAATCATCATACTTGTCGGCTTCTACAACTCTCTTGCCCTTGCACTTGGCACTTTGCTCAAGAGCCACATCATCAAGCTCGATATCACAAGAGGTAGCACTTGCACACTTAGCACACGGGTTAGTAGAAACATGTGTAAAATCTTGAGTGAGTAATTCATTTGCTACCACTAGTGTGCCATGATCACTTTTCACTTGGTTGTAGTCATCTTTTAGCAAGTTAAACCTTGTGAGGAGCTCTTGGGATGACCTCTCAAGCTTATCATGTTTCTCATTGGCTTGCTTAAGAGAGGCTTTGAGCTCCCTAGTGCTAGATGTGAGAGAGTTAATCTCAAGCTTCAAATCATCATTAGCACTAGACAAGTTATCAAGCTTATCATGCAAGTTTTTCTTGATTTCAAGAAGTTTGTCATTTTTACTCTTGTACTTCCTTATGATGCTAGCATATTTGTTGTAAATTTTAATTAGCTCATCATAGGAAGGTGCTTCTTCATCATCACTATTATCACTAGAGAGGTCATCACCATCATCCTCTTTTTGTACCTTCTTGTCACCTTTAGCCATAAGGCATAGGTGTGTAGAGGATGAGCCCGACGATGAAGGAGGAGGTGGCGGTGGAATAGAAGAACCAATCACCAAAGCGGCCACCTTCTCTTCTTCACTCTCATCATCGGAGGAGTCTCTTGAATCATCAATGTCGGTGAGCCAATCACCCACAATATAAGCCTTGTCATCCTTCTTCTTCTTGTGGAAGTTGAAGTTCTTCTTCTTTTTGTATGGCTTGTCTTGGTTCTTGTTATCATCACTTGAGTCATCATTGCCGCCCTTGTTCTTCTTGAAGTTCTTGAACTTGTTTTTCTTCTCTTCGGGACACGCATGGGCTAGATGACCAAGAGTGCCGCAATTGTAGCACTTCATTTGGGAGATTGGATTCCTTGAAGAGCTTGTGAAGAATTTCTTCTTCTTTGAGTCAAACTTGACTCCGTTCTTGTTTAGCCCCTTCAACATCTTGGCGGTCTTCTTCACCATGAGAGCGATGTGGTCTTCATCATCGTCATCACTTGTACTCTCAACGGCATATTGAATCTTGCACTTCTGCTTGGAAGATGCCTTGAGAGCCAAGTCCTTCTTCTCCTCCTTCTCTTTCTTCTTGGAGGATGATGAAGTTCCATCATTGATCTTCATGTATATCTCATGAGCATTGATCTTGCCCAACACTTGTGTTGGTGTAGTTGCGGAGAGATCACCTTGATGAAGAACCATGACGATGTGGCTATACTTGTCTATTGGAAGGACACAAAGTATCTTGCGCACCACATCGGCCGGTGTCATTTGAGAGAACCCAAGGCCATTCAACTCCTCTACAAGCACATTCAAGCGAGAGTACATTTCATTAGCATTTTCATGAGATAGGATGGTGAAAGCATTTAACTTAGCAATGATAAGGTGATAGCGCTCTTCTCTTTCACATTTAGTGCCCTCGTGTAGAGCACAAATGTTTGTCCAAATCTCATGCGCGGTTTTGCAATTCCGCACACGGTTGAACACATCCTTACAAATGCCACAGAAAAGAATATTCTTTGCCTTGGCATTGTTCTTCTCAAAGTATGGGTCCTCGGCGAACACCGATCCACCTTGGGTGGCGGCTTTGTGAACGCCGACATCCACGGCCTCAAGGTAGGCCTCCATCCGCACTTTCCAATACGAAAAGTCATCCCCATCGAACATGGGTGGCGGTCCATTCCCATGGGACATCTTGCTCTAGACGGTGAAGCCTAATTTAGAGCAACAAGGCTCTGATACCAATTGAAAGGATCAAGATGCCCAAGAGAGGGGGTGAATTGGGCTTGTTTTAAATTTCTAAAGCAAATATAAAAACCTATCAAATGCCAATTACCCCCTAGTGCCTACCGTCCGTGTGTCCTAGCTAGAAAGCGGTAGCAGTTCATAGGAATTAAAAACAACCTAAGTAATTCTAGTAGGAAATGTAAAAACAAGATGGAAAGTAATGCGGATATGTAAAGAGCTAGGGAAAAGAAAATCTCATTGACGCAACAATTTTTTCTCGAGGTATCGAGGTGTCGACACACCCCCTAGTCCTCGTTGGAGCACCTCGCAAGGTATCGCTCCCCCTCTACCCGCGCAAGGGTAAAGTGCTCTCTACGGGCTTATTCTTCGCCACTCCGGCTCGGTGAATCGCCCACAACCGATCACAAGAGCTTGGAGAAGAGCCGCGAACAATCTCCCGGCGGTCACTTCCTCCGAACACCACCAAACCGTCTAGGTGCTGTCGAACACCAAGAGTAACAAGCACAAGACCTTCACTTGACCCACTCAAGGCTAGGAAGGTGGATGGATGCACACAAGTCACTCCTAATCACTCTAGGAGGGAAGAACAAGATGAACTCTCTCTAATCTCTCCCTCACTAGCCTCTTGGCTCTCCAAAAGATTTCTCAAGGTGTCACCAGCTGAAACAATGGCCAAGAGTGCATCTAAGGACCAAGGGGGCAACTATAAATAGTCCCCACCTCCAAAACTAGCCGTTTTTTTTACTTTTTCTTCTCTCTGCGTAGCCACCGGACTAGTCCGGAGCTCACTCTGATTTCAAACTCAGGCACCGTCGGACTACTCTGCTTGGTCCGACGCACTGGTTCGACGCTCTGGTCCGGAGCCTCGGTGCTCTCTGAGTGAAATCCTTTCTCTCTTTTACACACCACCGGACCACTCTCCTTGGTCCGGTACCCTGGTTCGACGCTCTGGTCCGGAGCCAGGGGGCTCTCTGCATAAACCCAAACCCCTGTCATGAGGCGTCGGACTAGCCGTCGGACGAACCGTCGGACTAGTCCGGAGCATTCTGTCTCTCTGAACCAAGCCACCGGACCACTCTCCTTTGGTCCGGTGTTGTCCAGACAGGTGGTCCGGAGCTTCTCGAGCTGAGAATCTGCCTAAGTCAGGGACCGTCGGACCAATCTCCTATGGTCCGACGCCCACTTAGCAGAGTGGTCCGGAGCCTCTTTCTCCCTCTTTTTTAACCGTTCGCACTGAGGTTTCTTAAGGGATTTTGCTCCTACCATTTTTAAGGTTTACCAAGGGCTGAAAGCAAGGTCTCTAGGACTAGTTGTGACAAGTGTGCATATACCCACTTTCCTAAACTCTCCTAGGTCAAGCTACTAACCTCATACCCCCCTTTATAGTACGGTCAAAGGAAAAACAAAAGCCCTAGCTATACTTAGTGTCCTTCTCAACCTTATGGCACTAAGAACTAGCCTAGTCTTCGTCGTGTATCTCCATCCTTTGCAACCGAAACGATTTCCATCTTGGGGGCATGAATATGCATTAAGCCTATTCAAATTGCATCACTAATGACCTAACTTAGATGACTTTGTCTCTGCAAAACACACATTAGTCATAGTGATCTAGTATTGTCGTTAATCACCTAAACACAAGGGTCCATAATTCTACACGCACCCTGTCTTGCTGCCAGGGGTGGATTTAAGCCCCAGGCTGCCTAGGCTGTAGCCCGGGGCATGGCCCCAAATCTTCACAAATAGTCTTGCTGTGCAGCCCAAAATACAGAAGCAAATAGTCCTTCAGTCTCACTTGTTACCACCAAAACCTAGCCTCAACACCTCCAGCCCCCCTCCCCCCCCCAACAACAAGAAGGCCCCAACAACAAGAAGGAAGCATGATCAATGCCAAAATTTGTAGCCTTTCTGGATCCCCTCCTAACCCATTTCTGGATCTGCCACTGCTTGTTGCTGCCAGTGCTAGGAGGCACCAGCCGTCAATCTCCCATCCATCTTCGTTCCTCACACCGTGCCTACCGAGTTCGATTGATTAAAACCACATGGACATGTTGGACTCGCATCGATCATGCTTTTCTATAGCCAGACATTGCCACATGGACATATTGGATTCACATCAATCATGTTTTTCTGTAGGCAGGCATTGTGAGAATGAAGTGGAATAGGTGTTGCTGGCCCGATCGACTCGTGATTGCGAGGTAGACGGCGGCGAAGCGAACAAGTCTGCTAGCTCTTGGCATGCATGCAACTTGCTCGACAGTCCTATATATGTCTCGGCCTCTCGGGTACGGTGGGCCATCATCCACTATGGCTGAGGGAGACGATACATCATTTTTCCTTCGCTTTAGACGCGATCCCCTCACGGTCACGCTGATGCCAGTTGCCCGGCCAGCGGCCACCGCCAATTTTTCCATGTTATTGCCTCCCGTCCCACCACCTTTTTTTTAATATATATAATAATAGGGAGCGTATGCTATGAAAACCAAGGAGTTGTACAAACCATGCAAACTTTAATCTAGACCACTAGACTCTAATCCGATGGTTAGAGGTAAAGATGGGTTATTTTATCACTTAAATACCTCCGCTTATCCCATCTAATCTAATATTTTGTAAATCATCCAAGCCCCATGCCTGTACAGTTACCTTCAGTGTCCTCGCGATCCCCGTATGGCGGCGCCGCGTCGAGGCTCGGCCGCGACGTGTACGACGGCAGCAGCAACATCAACACAGCAAGAAGCTAGGAGGCCTACTGGGTTCTCTCTCGTTCATGATGTCCATGTCCTTCAGTTCCGGCCACATACTGGTATCTACTATTACGTATAGTACTCCTACGAGAGTAGTAGTCGGCTCACATGCGCTCCACGACGCGCCCCGCTGATCGAATCATGGATGAGTCAGAATCACAACCACTCGATGATGATCCCTGACGCCGCAGCCCGCCAGCGCCAGCGCCAAGACGACGCCCGTCTGGCCGGCCAAGATGCCCGTCCAGCTAGGCCACCGCCGATACGCCCACGACATCATCCGCCGTCTGAGTTCTGAGTTCTGAGTTTTGAGGTCTGAGCTTTGTGGTTTGACATCTGACTCCATCGCCATTGCCCCCTGCGAGATTTTTGAAATAAAGGCAGCAGTACACGTCGCGGCCGGGCTAGCTTCAAGGCAGCCGTACACGTCACGGCCGGGCCTCGACGTGGCGCCGCTGTAGGGAGATCGCGAGGACACCGGAAGGTAACTGTACAGGCGTGGGGCTTGGGTGGTTTGCAAAATTTTAGATTAGATGGAATGAGTGGAGGGGTTTAAGTGCTAAAATAACTCATCTTTACCTCTAACCATCGGATTAGAGTCTAGTGGTCTAGATTAAAGTTTGCATAGTTTGCACAACTCCTTGATTTTCATAGCATACACTTCCATAATAATACACATATGTATTACGGAGAACTAGTAGACAAGAAAAAATTCAAAATGAAAAGTAGACAAGAAAAAACGTATAAAGACACAAGCAAATATAGATACGAGGATACATGACACTGCTCCAACGAAATTGCACAAAAGCACCTATAGAAAATAAAAAACACAAAAAAGTCCCTGACCACAATCACCGTGCACAGTCAACCTCCACCTTCATCCATCTCTGGCACTGAGAACACCAGCCGCTACCTAGATCTGAGGAACCCTATCGCATAGCAGCTTTGAAAATGAGCCATACTAAACACACGACACCATGAACTGAATGCGTTATCTGGCGAGAGGTGGTACGCGAATCAAACGCATAATTTTTAAAATTAAACATTTTTAAAATATTTAATACTATTAGTCTCCCCTGACATTTAAAAAAAAATCAACTTCCTACCTCCGTCTAGTCAAGCATGTCCTGTTCGTGCTTTAATTTCTTCTTCATGGTCTCAATCGTCTCACGGAATAAATAGCAGGCGAGTGGGCATGGTTGGACGTATGTTCTCATCCCCAGCCCTTGAGCTCTTATCTGTTCGAATGTTGATCGCCATCGTCCAACCACCTGTTGAGACAAGCAAAAGTGATGAGGCCGTGACTCGAGCAAGGCCAGAGACCATTGCTGGAGCCCCGGTTGCATGCAGCTGGAGCTGGACTAGTAGCTAGTCCGCGTCGATCTCCACCACTTCGCGGTCCGCACCCCCAGCCCCAGCGCTCCTCCGCCAATCGCCGGTGGTGCCTCTATTTAAAAAATACTTATAATAAGTTGTATATTTTCTTGTGACAGATTTATAAATTACTAATGTACTAGTATTTTTAATAAAATAAAAGAATTTTGAACCCAAGCTATAATAAACACAACTTAATATGTAGACAAAAAGTTGCAAAAAAATAGATTGATAGTTGTAATTGAAATTCAAATTATAGGTTTATAATGTCACAATAAAAGGCACACAACAAGAAATTATATAACTTAAAGTTAGGTTTCAACTAAATACACGTCACACTGGAAGCTTTAAATTCTAGAAATTGTAACTAGATCTCTATCAGAGCCTCCATGTTGATTCTCATGAGGTCCGCTAGGAAAATAAATAAATCCTAAAAATTCTCACAAAAGTCAACACCATCTAGTCATAAATCTATTAGCTATAAGCCTATAATCACTATGATAATAATGGCCATTTAATGAGTTATGTTTTCAAAATAATTAAGGGAAAGAGTCGCTCACCCCTGCCTGAGCTGCTGGTGATGGCTCTAAATGCTGTGAAGAGATTGTCGTCAAAGGTTGGCCTACCTATCTTCCTAGTCCGTCGGTAGTGGCCGAGCGATGCGCCGGGATGGCAGACAGCTGACAAGTTGATAGTCTCAGCCCACCCGTGCACCTATTGGACTTGTTCCAACAAAAGAATTGGAGCCACGTTTTCTGACCATTATTGACTAGCTAGTCACAGTTGCACTGGTTCTGCTCATCGGTGCTTTGTTAGTCTAGAACCTCTAGCAATAGATGGCAACATACACGTCGATCATCAGGGAATTATTGCTGACTTCGGCATCAGTCATCCAACGATTGCCCGTACAACTTTATGGTTGACAGCAGCGACTCGGTTCCACTAGTAGATAGCAAACTGTAGGATAGGTCCACTCATTACTACTGTAAAGTTTCATACATCAATCCACAAGCCCTTCGTCTATACATACGCTACACGCTAGTATATTTCCTTCACACTGCTTCTTACGCATGCACATGAACAAGCTAGCAAAGCCGGCCTGACGATGGATATGGTGTATAGCGCCGTCTTCATCATCATCCTCACAGTCCGGAGCTCACTACTCTGTCGATCCGACAGCAACCAACTTACACAAACAAAGCCACTCTTACCCAATGACACGCCGATCATCTCGGAGGGCGGGGACTTTGCACTTGGCTTCTTTTCTCTTACCAACTCCTCCAGCAAGAAGCTATACATAGGGATCTGGTACCACGGCATTGTAGAGCACACGGTGGTCTGGGTCGCCAACCGTGACAATCCAATCACCACACCCTCAGCCAAGCTCGCCATTACCGACAACTCAGAGCTGGTGCTGTCGGACTCCCAAGGCCACACTCTTTGGACGACGATGGCAACAAGAAACACATCCAGAGATGGAGATGGCACCGGAGCTTCCGCGGTGCTGCTCAGCTCTGGGAACTTTGTCCTTCGGTCGCCCAACGGCACTGAGGTATGGCAAAGCTTCGATCACCCGACCGATACAGTGCTTCCAACCATGAGGGTCTTGCTACACCGCCAGGCACAACCGGGGACACGCTTCTTGTATGCTTGGAAGGGCCCTAACGATCCATCCACCGGGTATTTCTCTCTCGGCATGGATCCCACCTCTAACCTTCAGCTATTCATTTGGAAGCAGGGGGGGTTGCCATACTTCCGCTTCCCTGTGAATGATGGCAACCCGGTATCCGGTGCCACGTACCAAATCAATGGTATCGCCGTCATTTTCTACCAGACTTTTGTCAACACAGCGGACGGGATGTACTATATGTACACCGTCTCGCCTGGCTCGCCATACATTCGCCTTTCGTTGGACTATACAGGACGGGGAAGGATCCTTGCATGGAGAAGCACCACATCATCATGGGTAGTTGCCGTTGAGGTTCCTAATAGTAATAGTTGTGATCTATATGCCTCTTGTGGCCCGTTCGGCTACTGTGACCGCACGGAGGCGGCAATCCCAACATGTCGGTGCCCTGATGGGTTTGAGCCCCTTGACAGTCTCAACTTCACCAGTGGATGCCAGAGAAGGGAAACACTAAAATGTGGAAAGGCGGAAGACTATTTCATAGCCATGCCTAACATGAAGCTTCCTGACAAGTTCTTGCATGTTTGGAATCGAAGCTTCGAAGAGTGTGTAGCTGAGTGCACTAGAAACTGCTCGTGTGTGGCATACGCCTACGCCAACGTAAGCAAAGGTGGTGCTATGGGCGACACATCGAGGTGTTTGGTTTGGTCTGGGGATCTCATCGACATGGATAAGCGAATCCTCTTTGTAGAGGTCTTGTACATTCGACTTGGAAAATCTCCTGGTATGGACGTGCATCATATCCCTACACCTTATCCTTTCGTTCCAACTAGAGGACAAGTTGTTGGAGAGGGAGGGGGGGTATTAGGGATGCTTGATTAGTTATTAACATATATTTTGGGTTTGAGTTATTACCGATAAATCATTTGAGAATTGAGATTATTGCATTTGTAAGCCGCTGAGGCCCAGCAGGCTAGTTATTACCTTCACCGCAATTCTCCATCCAACTCCACTAGCTACTCGATAAATGATTTCTTGACAATCACATCCTACTATTTTTGGTGCAGTTCACACATTAAACCATCTTTAGGAATGTTTTGCTGCATTGTAATTTTGAGCCGTCTCTAGAAATCAAGTTCCATGAGCATTTGACTTAATAAAATCACCCTTTAAAAACTATTTATTTTTTGTTTCTTATGCCAATCGTTCCTAAAAAGATGATTTAGGAGCAGTTGATTTAGTCAATCATTATTAAAAATTAATTTGTAGGCCGGGTCAACCACCCTTAACAATAAATGCATTCTCTAAATAAAGTTAGACAAAGATAAACTATATATAAAAGTCTAGAGCTCAACAAGATCTAAAACTTTATAGTTTTCTTTTATTTGAGATCGTTTAGAGGCCAAAATATACTTTTTAAGTTCTTATAAAATTCATAAAATTGTCAAATGGCCTTAGATGAAAATTCTCCCTATATCAAAGTTGTATTACTCGACAAGATCTAAAATGTTCTAGTTTATTTCTTTATTTAAGATTGCCTTGGGGCTAAAGTATTGAATATTACATTTATAGAAGTTTATTAAAAATAACATCATATACTTAATCACAAGTGATTATGCAGTGTAGTGGCAGTAAAGACTCATGCGGAGCAAAATGTCATGAGTTTGAATCCTTATGAGCATGTGATTGTTTGATGCCCACTTTGAGGAAAAAAGTTTTTCTTACTTTTTGGTGTAGTTTAATATCTTTTGTGATTTTAAATTATTTTTATGAATGGTTGACTAAGTTAATTTCCTCTAAATATTATTTCCATTTTCATGGGTGCTTTTAAAACCGTCCCTGTTACTATCTCATTTTTGCATTTGAATAGCGATGTGGTGGGTTGGGCAGAATATGTTTTTTTCTATTTATTGGCACAATTTGATATTTTTGTGATAATTTTTAGGAACTGTTGACTAAGTCAATCATCAATGTCATCTTCAAGGGTGGCTATAAAATTGTCCTCGTAAACGTTTCATTCTTACAATTGACGCCTTATTAGCAACAACTTCAAAAACCGTTTTCAAAATCGATTTTTGAGAATGTGCAAATTAAAAGGCGTTGTGATGTAGTGCTCCCTAATCTATTCTACCCTGCCCATGACATCATCTGGATTTGGCATCAGATAAACCATGATAGTGTACCATATCTCTTCATGTGTACTAGTTTGGACACTATCGAAGCAGCTAAAAAGGAAGAAAAAGTTTAATTATCATGTTCACTTTTGATGTTTGCAATAGAAAATTATGTATTAGCATATAGATTGATTGAGCATCATGACATCAAAATCCTAATCATTAACATCCATGAGAAAACTCTTTAAGTAGTAATCAGGTTCTTGAATATTTGCATGTCCATCTTTTACTCTTTTTAGAGGTAAAGTAAACTTATCACATAATCTCAACAAACTCTAATATGATAATTTCCTTGTGTAGAACAAAACAAGATTAATTTTCTGAGCATTTTACTCCCGATCATAGCATGTGTGCTACTACTTGCACTTGGAGCGCTAGTCTGGGCATTTAAAAGAACAGGTATCAAGAATCATAGTTTTAAAAAACATGTACAGTGTAAATGTGCCGATGTTCAAGAGAAAAAAGGGTACATTGATGTTACTACTTGCAGTTAAACGACAAAAGAAGAGAAGGATGCTAGAATACTTGAGTTCTATGGATGAATCTGGGGACAAGAATATAACAGAGTTCCCATTTATTAGCTTTGAAAATATTGCAATAGCAACAGACAATTTCTCTGATTGCAATATGATTGGGAAAGGAGGTTTTGGCAAAGTATACAAGGTACAAGTAAAAAAGTTTGGGATGATTACCTAGGAAATTACATTGTTGTAAGATATTATAATTTGGATTATGAAATCATGTAGGGAATGTTGGAAGGCACAAAGGAAGTAGCTGTGAAGAGACTAAGCAAGGGTTCTAGGCAAGGTACCCAGGAGTTCAAAAATGAAGTGGTCTTGATTGCGAAGTTGCAGCACAAGAACCTAGTTAAGCTTCTCGGTTGTTGTATTCATGAAGATGAGAGGCTATTGGTTTATGAGTACTTACCCAACAAAAGTTTGGATTACTTCCTCTTTGGTACATTCAATAATTCCAAATGTTGATATCGTTAATAAAAGTGAACAAATAAATGTGTGTGCCTTCTGATATGCCTTGTTCTATATTTTTTATTAGATTCTGCAAGAAAATCGATGCTTCAATGGCCAAGAAGGTTCAAAATAATCCAGGGGGTTGCTAGAGGAATTATGTATCTCCATCATGACTCGAGATTGACTATAATTCATAGAGATCTCAAATCAAGCAATATCTTGTTAGATAAGGAGATGAGCCCAAAGATATCAGATTTTGGCATGGCTAAGATATTCTGTGGCGATGACGACCAACTCCAAGCAAATACTAACCGAGTTGTCGGGACATAGTAAGTAGCAGCTGCACTTCCAACTCTTAGAATTCATTCACTTTTTACAGCCTCAAAAGTATGCAAATATTTTTTATGAAATTATTTGCACAGTGGTTACATGTCTCCCGAATATGCAATGGAAGGCACATTTTCAGTCAAGTCTGATACCTACAGCTTTGGTGTTCTAATGTTGGAGATCGTAAGTGGATTAAAGATCAGCTCACCACATATTATCATGGATTTTTCTAACCTCATATCATGTGTAAGTACAATGAGATGGTCATAATTCAGAACTATCCATAGGAGACAAAATATGATCTCTGAATGTGAGGTTGTGTAATGTTTCAGGCATGGAACATATGGAAAGAAGAGAAAACAGAAGATTTGGTGGACTCGTCTGTCATGGAAAATTGCTCCCTTGATGAAGTTTCACGGTGCATCCATATAGCACTCTTGTGTGTTCAAGACAATCCGAGTTACAGGCCACTCATGTCGGCGGTTGTGTTCATGCTGGAGAACAAAATGACACCACTTCCAACACCAAAGGAACCTATGTATTTTGCACTTAGGGACTACTGCCAACCAAGAAAAGCAGTTAACAACAAGGAATTGTCCATAAATGATATGAGTCTCACTACGCTAGAGGGTCGTTAGCTGTTTGGTTTTCATAACTAATTGGGATGGGGGAAAGCCCACAATAGTATTTATTTTGCAAAATAAAGACTAAATCGTTTAGTACATGCATAGACCTTTTGAATATCAGTAATTTTCATTTTGCAATCTCGTAATAAGTCTTGCCTATAACTCTATAAAAGGGCAGGTGAATTTCTTCTCTCTTATGTGGTTATCTGGTTATACTGTTTGTGTGTGCTTATAATGTGGATCCGATTTGACTGGACAGATTAATTTGTGAATGAAATAGTAGGAGTTTTATACCGATTTGTTCACACCCAAAACAGGCAAGACCCGGGTTTCTATTCTAAGAAAACAGGTCTGACCAGCTTTGCAATTTTGTCAAATTGCATAATGGATTGTAAGTGTTGCCAATTTAAAGTGTGGATGAGAAAATTACAGCTTCAGAAAGATCCATACATGTGAAAACTGTGCTTTGGCTACGTAATACAAGTTATGCATTATTTGAGCACAAATTTATACGTATATAAGAGGGAGTTTTTTCTTTGAAACACGTATATAAGCGTTTTGATTCAAAGGGCCACAACCAACTGAGGGCTTCCAATTGTAGGTCTTTTGTGTGTTCATTCAAGACAGTCCAAATAGTAGGCTACTAATGTCAGCATCAGTTGTGTTCATGCTGGAGAACAAAACCACACCACTCCTAATAGCACGCATCAGTTTTTGTGATGACATCATTTCAGGAGGATTCAAACCCTAGCTTGGATTCAGTTTTGTTTTTTAGCGTTTTTTGGTTAAAAAAACAGAAACCTTTAGTGTTCCTCTGCCCCTCTCGATTAGAAGTTGCTTAGACTAAAATTTGTCAATGAACATGAGAACATCTAACGACCCTCTAGCACGGTGAGACTCATGTCATTCACTGACAATTCCATCTTCTCGCTAGCCTTTCCAGGTTGGGCATCCCTTGGTGCAAAATACACAGGTTCAATTGGAGTTGGAAGCAGCGTGGCCTTGTTCTCCAACATGAACACCACTGCTGACATGAGTGGCCTATAGTTCGGGTAGTCTTGAACACACAGAAGTCCTATGTGGATGCAACGTGAAACTTCATCGAGATAACAATTGTCTTTAACAGATGTGTCCAGCAAATCCTCTGTTTTGCCATCCTTCCACAGGTTCCATGCCTGAACAGAGATATTATATTCTTACAGTAAACTAATATATACTACTAATAATAGGGCGAAGTGGTAATTGCTTTGGAGGATCAAGACTTACATAGACTATAAGGTTAGGAAAATCCATGATAACATGTGGTGAGCTGATTTTTAACCCACTCACAATCTCTAATAGTAGAACACCGAAGCTGTAGGTGTCGGACTTGACTGAAAATGCACCTTTCATTGCATATTCAGGTGACATGTAGCCACTGTGCAATAAATTTCACCAATAAGGTCCATGCATTGTGAACAAGTGTGACCAAATAAATTTCATATGAAGAATTTGATAGCGCAGGAGTTACTTACTATGTCCCTACAACTCGGTTAGTATTTTCTTGGAGCTGGTCTCCACAGAATATCCTAGCCATGCCAAAATCTGATATCTTGGGGCTCATCTCCTTATCTAACAAGATATTGCTTGCTTTGAGGTCTCTATGGATTATAGTTAATCTCGAATCTTGATGCAGATACAAAATTCCTCTAGCAATGCCTTGGATTATCTTGAACCTTGTCGGCCACTTAAGCATTGGCTTTCTTGTAGAATCTGGTAAGAATGGTATGAGGTGAAGCATTATCATAAGGCATATACAGGCATCTATGGGTTTGCGGTGTATTGAAACAGGAATTGAATAGTACCAAAGAGGAAGTGATCCAAACTTTTGTTGGGCAAGTATTCATAAACCAACAATTTCTCATCTTCATGAATGCAGCAACCAAGAAGCTTAACTAAGTTTTTGTGCTGCAATTTTACAATCAAGACAACTTCGTTTCTGAATTCCTCGGTGCCTTGACCAGAACCCTTGCTAAGTCTTTTGACGGCCACTTCCTTGCTACCTTCCAACACTCCCTACATGATTTCAGTCCAAAACTATTATTTTCTTTTTCTAGCGATGTAATCATCAAGGTAATTTTTTTTTGTTGGTACCTTGTATACTTTGCCGAAACCTCCTTTCCCAAGCATATTGGAGTCAGAGAAATTGTCTGTTGCTCTAACAATGATTTCGAAGCTAATAAATGGGAATTCTATATTCTTGTCGCCCGCTTCATTTGTAGAACTCAAGTATTCTAGCATCTTTCTCTTCTGGACTCTCTTCTTCTGCTGTTTTCCTGCTAGCAGTTAAATCAATGGATCCCTTATTCCCTTTCTTCATAAACAATACATTGACGCTTCATATTGAAAATTGGGGCTCTTTTCTTTGTACCTCTGCTTTTACATGTCCAGACAAGGGCTCCAAATGCAAGCAGCAGCAGGCATGCCATAAGTGGGAGTAAAATCTTCAGCAAATTTCTCTTCTTTTTAACTGTAGATGGGAATGTATGGTGTCAGGATTTATTTGCATGAAGAATTGCTTGCACTTGTCACTGCTTTCCTCTTGAAAAACGATTTGTGAAAATTCAAGAACGGAAGAACCTAACCACTAAAACTGTTAGGAGTTGGCATTACTGATGGGCTATTGATATCGTGTTAATTTCAGTCAGTGAGGCTGCATTGTTATGCAGGCTCAAGTGCTGCAACTATCAGGAAAGAATGTGTCTGTTAACTTTTCCCCCACTTCAGTACTGGTGAAATCAGCACAAAGTTGGAGACACAGTTTGCTGTTATGGTTTATTTGAATCCAAATCTAGTTGAATTTTAAGATAAAATTAGGGCCTGTTATGCTTCAATATGACAAGAGCAAGATTGTTCCATATACTTTATATGACAAGAATAACCAAGCAATGGTAGGGGTACCTGGTGGCGAGCCGGCAAGCCGGAGGTACAGATTCTCTCCATTCATGTGCGCGTACTTGCCCATGTCAACAAGTTCGCCGAACCAGAGCAAGCACCTAGTCAGGTCGCCCCCACTGATGGCGCTGCTCAAGCTGGCGTAAGCGTAGGCCGTGCACGAGCAGTTGCTGCTGCACTCTGCCTTGCACTCGTCAACGCTTCTATTCCTGACGAGCACAGGCATCGCTGGTGTCTTCATCTCCTGCAAGGTCACGAAATGGTCTCCGCCGCCACATCTCAGCGGCTCCTTCCTTCCGCATCCATCCGACGGACTCTCCCCGTGGGGCTCGAACCCGTCGGGACACCTGCACGCCGGGACTGCCGCCGTGACGTCGCAGTAGCCGAACGGCCCGCAGGCGGCGTAGTGGTCGCATCCAGGAGCAGGGTACACATCCAGGACCGTCCACACCGAGCTGCTGCTGTTCCAGATGCGGAACTCGTACCTGCCCGTGGAGGAAATGCTGGCGTGCAAGCCCGGCGAGCCATCGGAGACGCCGTACCTCATGGAGA
Source organism: Microstegium vimineum (assembly GCA_022036555.1). NCBI lineage: Eukaryota > Viridiplantae > Streptophyta > Magnoliopsida > Poales > Poaceae > Microstegium > Microstegium vimineum. Next base: position 51,583,455 of record CM039131.1, on the reverse strand, counting down.
TCTCATCGCCGTTCGCGATGACGGTTTCCATGATGACCGAGCTAGCGCCGCTGAGCTGGTAGGAGGTGACCATGCCACCGTTCCATGCTCCGCTGCGCCACAGCACACCGGACCCGTGCCAGATGAAATACTGGATGCCCGAGCTGACGTCCCCAGCCACGGAGAACTCACCGGTGGACGGGTCCTCGGGGCTCTTCCAGGAAACGAGGCGGTCAGTGAACCGTGTCCGGTGGTTCACCCGGAACGGCATGTTCGGCAGGATGGTGTCCGTAGGGTGATCGAAACTCTGCCATAGGATGGTCTCATTTGAGGACCGGAGGACCAGGTTCCCCTCGTTGTTGAGCAGTGCCGCGCTAGCTCCGCCTGCGACTCTGGTGGCGATGCCGTCATCGTCGTCCGCCGTAGTCCAGTATACACGGCGGCCTCCAGAGTCTGCCAGGACAAGGCCGGCCCGGCTTGTTATCGCTAGTGTCACGGAGAAACTAGGGGCGGTGATGGGGTTGTCACGGTTGGCGACCCACACGACCCTGCGCTCAGGCTCAGGGACGTTGTCGTACCATATGGCGAGGTAGAAGCGTGTGCTTGAGTAGCTCGGAGAGAATAAGCCCAGAGCGAAGACGCCATTGTTGGAGGTGAGCTTCTCGTCAGGGAAGAACAGTGGTTTTGCTGGTGCTAGCTGATCATTGGAGACACATAAAGAAACTCCGAAGAGGAGGAGGTGGAGGAGCACAATGAAAAGAGGAAACCAACTCAGTTGTCTCACTTGTACTCCTACCATGCTAGCTCTATTGGGAGTAAGAGTACAAGGTAGAGGATGCTATAAATCTACGAGTGTGTTGAATGTTCCTCGGATGTGGTTGGACCTCGACCTATACACCTACCAAATCTGATTGGCCTTGTGGCTTCTTTAGGTGAAACTTGCGGAAATTATAAAAAAGTGCATGTTGAGTTCGTCAAAGAAGACATCATGCACAAAAATCTAACGTGACAGCAACTTAGCGCGGAAAAAGATTGGGTACGAACCGGCCGTACATGGCACCGTGTGGACGTCCAACAAAAGAGCAAGCCTGGATCTTGTTGGTTACAGGATGCTGGAGACGACGCGAGCCGGTTCACTCTCCTCCATGTCTCACGCCCTTGTTGATAGTCCGCACAGCACCAGGAGCGGATGGGCCGCACACAATTTTTTTCCATTAGCGTCGGCTTGGAACCGTTGTAGGCTGTAGTTGTTGAGTTAACCTTTTCAAATTCGTGTGATCTAGTTTCGTTTTTTTTCATCGTTTAATTCAGCGACATCTAACACCTTCTACCCTATGTGGGCAGACCGAATGCTGATGGAGGTTGATGCCTAGCTCGGTATGAACCGGCTTGCTGGAGCACCAGCCGCGGGGTCCCAGCCTACTCAGGGGGGCATCCTCCAGGAGGTCGAAGCATCGATAGTGGATGTTCGTACTCCGGCGACTGCTCACCGGACAACGGACTCGGTACCGTTGTCGCCACAGGGTCCGCCACGGCTCATACCGCCATGGGAGGGACAACCAGGCGTTGCAGAGAGCGACGCGACGCCCACGCCACGTGAAGCTGCTCGGTGTCTCGCTTGGTTCACTGATGAGGTACAGCTCAAGCGGAAGTCACCTTTAATCGCCAGTCCACCAAGGGTCCAAGGCAGAAGGCAACAACAAAGCGAGCACTGTCACTCATGAGCCGACGCATTGTCGCTCAACCGCTGGCACACATATCAGCCACCAAGTGGGGTGAGGTTCTCCTTATGAAGAAGATGGGTATCCCGCTGCCGGTGACACCAGTCTCGTTCGCACTAAAGCAAGCGCACGACACCTTCTTCGCAGGGACCTTAACATTGAGCCAAGTTGTAGCCCTGGACGAGTTGTTCCCTGTGACCAACAATAGGACAGGCGGGAGAGGACTCTTCTGGATGCCATAGGAGGACCTCGCCCAATGATAACCCTAGTCCGATTGTAAAATATTTATGTAATATCGATGGTACAAACTGTTTGCTGGGACGGTCTAGCCTACTGGGGTAAGACCTCCTAGGGCGCTCGTCATAAGCACGTCGTTTGTATGTTTCAACTCCTTAAATACAATGATATCTAAATCTTTTGCATATTCGAGTAAAATACTGTTAAAACTAAGGGCAAACAGAGCCTTCGTTTGAAAATGGCGAGGGTAAAATCATATATAATTTAAAAAAAGGGATAAAATCACCATGCACTGACACGGTCTTGTGTGAAGTCTGTCAACAGCATGACGAAATTTCGGATCATATAATTGCGGGATGCCCATTCGCTAGGGATTTCTGGGCCAAACTCGGATTCAACATGGGCCCATATTTATCAAGAGGATACTTTTGTTGCTGACATGGCATATTAGAGGGTGACATGTATTTTTCACTTAACTCCTGAGCTGAGCTTTATTTTATCTTCAAAAATAGATATTCCATTCTCCTCTTCCCCACCACCATGGCGCAGTGGCGTCACGAGGCCAAAGGCATCACCGTCGTGTTCTGACAGTATATGCCTCTAATCTGTCGGACATGAACCGGTTGTACGAGATGCAGTGCCCGTGCTGTCGCCTCATCATCCTCCACAGCTACCTTGAGGAGGAGCCGTGGCTAGCTGTTCCCTCTCCAGGCACTTCCACTAGGCGGTCTGGCACCCTATCGCCCACTTCAGCCGCGCGCACTACTCCGAAACGCAAACGGGTTCGAGGTTGTTGGGGACAGCCGGACAGGGGCAGGGTAGGAGTAGTGCGCGACCCTCGCTAACTCTGACACCGGCGAGCTCCCCAACTCCGGATCTCCCCTCTCCCCCACCATGTTCTGGTCACACGCGTGACCAGCTATGAATCCGCACGAGCTCTGCAACACGCCAAAGAAACACCTCAGCTCTTCAGCCATTGATTTGATACTCTCTTTGTTGTCCTCCCTGATGGCAAGCACCTGTGTGCAGAGTGTGGCTCTTGCTGTTGATGATGCCAATGAAGATATGTGGTTTCAGGGGGTTTCATGTATTTTTTTTGCCACGTGGAACGTCATGTAAGACAAAAATCATTGCGGGGCAAATGTGGACTAACAAGTTTAGAGGATCACCGTTTATTTTTAAAATTCAGAGACGTGTGTGGTTACAAGTTCAAGGACTTTTGATGCATTTAACTTAAAAAAAATTCACACCACACTAAATTCAGTTTAATCTTATGATGTCAATCCATAAAATTAAATTTTCTTGACTCTGAGGTCCAACCATTTGATGCGTGGGGCGTTCGGCGCCTCTGTTCGGGTTCGAGTCTGCGGTTGGTAACGAGGCCCCGTTGAAGGCTTGAAGCCGCGTGGTCCCGTAGGCGGTGAGGACTGAGGGTGAACCACGAAGCGGCGGAGGCCGCGACTGCGCCAAGGCGGGAGCCATGCGATGCGGTGCCAGATCGGCAAGGGATCGGTCAGAGCGAAGAGGCGCCCATTCTTCCGTTGGTGGTACGGTCTGACGGACCCTGCTTGCCGCTGACGGCTGATCTATCCGCGAGATTCTGCCCAAGGAGCCAGGATCACGTTGGTCACTGTCATGAGGCGAGGTACTGCTACTCTTGCTCGAAGTGTATCCTGTGAAATTTAGGTGGCTGTCTCTAAATTAATAAACCCTAAACCCTATACAATGTAGGGTTCACCAGTGCTGAAAACAACTCTGCACCTGGTACAGTCTTACGCCTCAACTTACGGGAGTTGGGTGTTTATTAATTTCTTTTGTTCTACTGTGAAATCAGCGATAACGAAAACAAAACAAGGTTGACTCCGTTACAACTTTGGTAGAACTAGTATATGCAAGTTTACTTGTCTTGTTCAAAATATGCTGGCTTAGAGCAACCTTATGTTAGGGTAAAGAATACTAGCTTAGTACTGTACTACTTTTAAGAATCAACTATACTGCACTGAGCCACTGAAGTAATCGGACAATTTTCTTCTTTTAATCATGCGAACAATTGAAGGGGACAGTAACATCATTGGGAATTGGATTGCATCGTCTGGAATGAAACACAATCTGTATAATACTATAATTCAACTCTCTGTATCATTCACAAATTAATCCATCTGGTCAAATCGGATCCACATACATGCAGTCAAAAAGTAAAACCACATGAGCTGAGAGAAGAAAATCACCTGTCTTTATACAGTTATTATGCAGACTTATTACACAGTTGCAAAATGCATATTACCGACATTCACATTTAACATGGACTGAACGTTTAGTTTCAGTTTTAATTTGAATGAATATTCCGGTGGGGTTTGTTCTTCCAATCAGTTATCAAAACCAAACATCTAACGGCCCTCTAGCACAGTGAGACTCATATCATTTATAGACAAGTCCTTGTCGTCAGCTGTCTTTTCAGGTTGGTAGGAGTCCCCAAGTGCAAAATATATAGGTTGATTCGGTGTTGGAAGTGGCGTCGTTTTGTTCTCCAGCATGGACACAACCACCGACATGAGTGGCCTGTAACTCGGATTGTCTTGAACACACAAGAGACCTATATGGATACATCGTGAAACTTCATCAAGGGAGCAGTTCTCCATGACTGATGAGTCCACCAAATCTTCTATTTTACCTTCTTTCCACAAGTTCCATGCCTGAAACATGACACTATCTCATATTGGTATCATTTTTTTTTCATGTGGGTAGCTCTGAATTATGAGAATATCCCGGTACTTTACTTACATATGCTCTAAGGTTAGGAAAATCCATGATAAGATGTGGTGAACTGATCTTTAAACCACTTACAATCTCCAGCATTAAAACACCAAAACTATAGGTGTCAGACTTGACTGAAAAGGCACCTTCCATTGCATATTCAGGGGACATGTAACCACTGTGCAAATGGTTTCACCAAAAATGTTTGCATATCTGTGAAACTTCAAATCGAATTAATTGCATACGAAGAGTTGGCAATGCAGGAGTTACTTACTATGTCCCTACAACTCGGTTAGTATTTGCTTGGAGCTCGTCGCCGCTGAATATTCTAGCCGTGCCGAAATCTGATATCTTTGGGCTCATGTCCTTATCTAACAAAATGTTGCTTGCTTTGAGATCTCTATGGATTATTGTTAATCTTGAGTCCTGATGAAGATACATAATTCCTCTAGCTACTCCGTGGATTATCTTGAACCTTGTTGGCCACTGAAGGATTGATTTTCTTGCAGAGTCTAATAAGAATAATATGAAACAAGGCATATCAGAAGTCAGAAGGCACATGTGCATATATATTTGTTGAATTTATTAACTGTATGAAAAAAAATTAAAACTCAATCTACCAAAGAGGAAGTAATCCAAGCTTTTGTTGGGCAAGTACTCATAAACTAGCAGTTTCTCATCTTCATGAACACAACAACCAAGAAGCTTAACTAGGTTCTTGTGCTGCAACTTTGCAATCAAGGCTACTTCATTTCTGAACTCTTTGGCGCCTTGCCCAGAACTCTTGCTCAGTCTCTTGATGGCTACTTCTTTGGTTCCTTCCAACATTCCCTAGATGATTTCTTCATTCAGAAATCAGCATTTTTATTTCGAGTAATGTAAATTTCAAGGTGAAACTTTTTACTAGTACCTTGTATACTTTGCCAAAACCTCCTTTCCCAAGCATATTGCAGTCAGAGAAATTGTCTGTTGCTGTGACAATGTTTTCAAAGCTAACAAATGGGAACTCTATATTCTTTCCCCCAGCTTCATCTGTAGAACTCAAGTATTCTAGCATCATTCTCTTCTGGATTTTCTTCTTGTGCCATTTGCCTGCTACATCAATGGATAACTTTATTTTCCTTGAAAATTTACATATTAACACTGCATTTTTCATTTTTTAAATCGAGGGCTCATTTTCTCTATACCTCTGATTTTACATGTCCAACCAAGAGCGCCAACTGTAAGTAGCAGCAGACATGCTAAAGTTGGGAGTAAAATTTTCAGCAAATTGCTCTTCTTATGATCTGGACATAGAAATGTATCCTGTTAGAATTTATTGCATCAAGCATTCCTTGCAATTGTGTGAGTTTACTTTGCACAGGGTTCCCCTGATGATCTGCGAATACTTTACCTCTAAAATATGTTCTTATGATTTTTTTTTTGCAGATGTGCAATTTTTCATCGTGAGGATAGCAGCATTATAAATACATTTAAGTAAACCTAGGATTACCAACGGGAGTTTGATTACAGACCTGTGAGTATTCGACAACATAATTACCACTTGAACAGTTACCTGTGAATATTACTGATTCGGCTTTAGATATCATGACATTCAATGAGGTTTTGCATAATTTTCTGCTGCCAACATGAAAAGTGAAATTGGTGCTTGATAAATTTTTTCTTCTTTTTTGGCTGCTTCAGTGGTGTGAAAAACAGTATAAAGAGCTATGATATGCTGTCATGGTTTATTTGATGCCAAATCTAGTTTAGTTTTAAAGTCCATTAGTGCTTGCACAAATTGAACTAAGTCGTATGTTGTTTTGGAGAAATCTCCATCTTACTAGTATCTTACATACAGCCCTTAGAGGGGCGATGATGCGTCACATTGTGCACAAATATTACTCCAGGAAAAAAAGGAACAAGCGTACCAGGAGATTTGCCAAGCCTGATGTACAAGTTCTCTAAAAGACTGGCCTTCTCCATGTCAATGAGATCCTTAGTCCAAACCAAACACCTCGATGCATCGCCCATAGTGCCAGATGCGCTTAGGTTGGCATAGGCGTATGCCATACAGGAACAGTTTCTGGCACACTCGGCTGCACACTGGTCGAAGGTTCTATTCCTAATGTGCAAGAACTTGTCTGGAATCTTCATATTAGGCATGGCCATAAAATAGTTCTCTGTTCCACATTTTTGCTCTTCCTTTCTCTGGCATCCTCTAGAGAAGTTGAGACTGTCGACCAACTCAAAACCATCAGGGCACTGGCATGTGGGCATTGCCTTCGTGTGATCGCAATAGCCGAACGGGCCACAAGAGGCATAGAGGTCACAGCCAGCAGCACTAGGGGCCTCAGAAATGACTGTCCACGATGATGTGCTATTTTTCCAGATCAGGAGCCTCATCTTGCCTGTGTATTGAAGTGAAAAGTGCATGTAGGGTGAACCGCCTAAGACTGTGAACATGTAGTAGGTCTCATCCCCTGTGTCAACCATCATCGCTTGGTATGTGACTGAGATATTATTGCTCTGGTATGTGCCACCAGATACTGGGACATCATTAACAACATAGTAACGGAAGTACGGCAACGTCCCATTCCAAATGAACATCTGGAGGTTTGAGGTGGGATCCATGCTGCAAGAGATGTCCCCAGTTGATGGATCATCAGGGCCCTTCCAAGCAAAGAGGCGTGTTGCCGGTTGTGACTTGTAGCTTAGTATAACCCTCATGGTTGGAAGCATTGTATCAGTCGGGTGATCAAAGCTTTGCCATACGTCCGTGCCGTTCGGCAATCGAAGGACAAAGTTCCCTGAGTTAAGTAGCACTGCAAAAGCTCCAGCACCTCCACCTGTGTTGCTCGTTGCCATCCAAAAAGTGTGGCCGTTGGAGTCTGACAACACCAGTCCTGAATTGTTTGTCACTGCGAGCTTTGCTGATGTAGGGGTTGTGATTGGGCTGTCACGATTGGCAACCCATACCACCGTGCACTCTGGGACATTGTGGTACCAAATTCCAACGTATAACTTGTTGCTTGAACTGGTAGGAGAAAAGAAGCCAAGAGCAAAGTCTCCGCCGGCCGAGATGAGCATGTCTTTGGGAAAGAGTGGCTTTGTTTGTGTCAGCTGATCGTCAGATTGACAGAGTGAACTCAAGAATATAAGGATGAAGATCGGAAAGCAGATCATATCTATCAGGGTTTCTCTTGTTCTCTGGCCTATGAAGAAGTGTGAAGATCTATCATATAGCAGTAGTGTCAGCGATTCAATGTAGATGAAGAATGGTTGGACTGGAAGTATGGAGCGGAACTTTGCGGTAATCAGTGGAGTAGTGGACAGTGGTTGTCATCACATTGATGGGTGGGACAAGCTTAGATAGGATGATGGTGAAGGAAGCGATGACCTTGACCTTAGACTAACCAAGCACCGATGACCCGAACGGTGTCTTGTCGTGTGGCGGTGGATACGGGTGCAAAGAGGTAACCTCTAGGTACACTTTTAAACCTTTTTAGTTCAGATATTTATATTATTTTTTAAAAAATTTGGAGAAGTAGTATAAATACTTGAACTAAAAAGGTTTAGAGGTGTACCTAAAGGTCACTCGTTTGCACCCCTAGTGGTGGTTAACAAGGAGAATCTTTGTAGAATTTGCTTATCTAGATGTTCTTAGATTTGGTGGCTATAGGTGAGAATCTTTGTAGAATTTGCTTATCTAGATGTTCTTAGATTTGGTGGCTATCGGTGCTTGACAAGCTCCATCCCTTGTCGTTTCTGGAGAGTATTGGTCGTTTATGGTATACTTTTCGGACTTGGTTTTTTCTTATAAATTGGGTTAATTCTCTTCTTCTTTTTTTATATAGAAGCCGGAACAATTTGTTCCTGGATTTTTTTTAAAAAAAAAACTAACCAAGCACCGATGACCAGACTGCAGACTAGACAAAGCAGCAGTGTAGCGGTGACTGCAATGGTCTCCGACGATTTCACCGTAGTGTCACACCGTGTGGCCCCACAGAGATTTTGTGTATCTAGAGCCAGCAACGTGGGGTTCTTTTCTTGGATGATCCCAAGTCCAATATGTGCACGAAGGGACGGAGCCAGCAACGTCAAAAAAAAAAAAGGACGGAGCCAGAATTAAATATAAGTAGTCTTACTCATCAAGTATCAATAAAAATTATAATTTTATATCAGCTTAAAAGAAATATCAACTTCGATGTTGGCTTAAAATTCTATAATAAATCATCTTTAACCACTTATATCTTCGAAAAATGCGAAATGTCTACATTGTCATGGGCAGTTGGCAAAGCGTCCAAATCCAGTGAGGAACTGGAGCTCGACCAGTCGGCGTCTGTGAACAGGGCTAAATTTGGCGACAAGGCTTGTGTATCTAAACGGGTGGTGATGGAGCGTGAGCTCCACGGCGGCTTCCTCGGGTCGGGTTTCCTGTATGGGCTCGCAGCTCGCTATGCCTTCACAATGGGCTATTCGAGCTTGTCATTTTTTTTCGAAAATTATTTTCTACAGCCGGTTGCTCCCCTCCCCGCGCCTTCACAATGGAGATAAGTTTTCCCCACCTCTGAAAAGACAATTTTTAGTAGTGTGTGCAAATCAGATTACTGATTTTGAGTTCAAATCCTCTCCGGCAACAGGGGTTTAATTTCATCTACCTGAGAGTTCAACACTCGAGTTGTTATGTACCTATAAACACTTGTGAAAGTGAACTGACCAAACCCCGGCCCATGCACGACCCCCGACCAGATTGAGCCGGCTGATCGCGAGCTTCCTCGACCACTTGTGGTCTGGCTTCCTCCATGGGCTCGGTGGGCCTACACAGCAGGTTTGTTGGGCTTGTGTGTGTGTGTTTTTTTTAAAAAAAAACATTTCCAGAGATAGACAAACAGACATGCCAACCCCATCAGTTACATACATAAAAAATTCATGAAAGTTCACAGCCCCAGTACGGTACGTAGCAGGGTAGCAGAAGGACGACGCCAAGCAAGGCGAGAAAATAGGAACGGTGCGTACCTGGTGAACCGGCAAGCCCGAGATATATACATGCTCTCACCCTTGAAGCCAACAACGTTCTTCCCCGATATCAACAAGGTCACCAGACCATGGCAAGCACCTCGATGGGTCGTGTCCGCTTATATATGTTGCTGGTAACGAGGTTGGCGTAAGCGGCGTAGGCCGTGCACGAGCAGTTGCTGCGGCACTCCGCCGCGCAGCCGTCCAAGCTTCTGTTCCTGACGAGCACGGGCAGGCAGCGCGGGCGTCTTCATGCCCGGCAAGATCGCGAGAAATGGTCTCCGTCGCCGCATCTGAGCGAGCGGCTCCTCCCTCACGCATCCAATCCGCTCCCAGGACTGGTCCCGAGGGGCCGGAAGCCATCGAGGCACTTGCACGCCGGCACGGGCTCCAGTCCGCACGCAGCGTAACGGTCGCATCGAGCAGCAGGGTTGGTATGCCTGCAAGACTGACCACTGCACGCCGAACTCGTACGTGCTCGTGTGGTGTGGCTCATCCTGGCGTGCCATGCCCGGCGATCCGTTGGAAACCAGGCGCTCCGTACGTGAAGCGTGTCCGCTGGTTGAGCCGGAGCGGAGCGGCATGCCGGGGAGGAGGGTGTCCGTCGGGTGTGATCGAAGCTCTGCCACAGGATGGTGCCGTTCCAGCCTTCCAGGACCGACAAGTGTTGCGCTAGCTAGGGACCTCGCCGGCGGTACCCATGGTGATGCTGTTCTTCGTAGTCCAGTACGGCAGTACGTACACACGGCCTTCATGGTACGACTCCGACAAGATGAGAGGTCCGACTGGCTTGTCACCTTGAGAGTCGCAGATGAGGAACAGAGGAAGGGTTGGTGATTATTGGGTTGTCACGGTTGTTAGCGAGACCGCCCAAACACAACAAATCGCTCTGGGATGTTGTTGTACCATATATACGCCGACATAGAAGCTCCTGCTTGAGTTGGCCGGAGAGAAGAAGCCTAAGCTGAAGACACCATTGTTGGAGTTGGAGTTGGAGATGGAGATGAGCTTGTCGTCCGGGAATTGAAGATGACGACTAGTCTTTCTGGTGTCAGCTGGTCATCCGATGACCATAGCGGAACCAAGGAGAGGAGGATTAAAACAGGGGGGAAAGTGAAGCCATACTCAGTTAGCTTTGCACGAGCGCAAAACGGAAGAACCGGAGAATAGAACAAGGCAGTGAATGAGCTAGAGACTAGCTTGATATGTGTACACGGTAAGGTTGACTATTCGATTGGAATTTGGACACATAATGAGTGGACGCCGCTCTACACTACAGGGTCATGATCGGCACACGAGGTGACATGGGTCAATTGAAGGGTGATCATACGGTGTATGGCAAATAAGACCGGTGGTGATAAGTCATACCCATTATATTTGGAGGGTGATCAACTGATCATACCATGGCGTATAGCAAAAGAGACCGATAATGATAAGCTAGCCATATATTCCCTCGAAAAAAAAGCCATACTGACGGAATCCACGATAACAACGGAGGAATATAATGGCTGATGAGGTTATTCGTTTCTTATGGTGTGGCGATACATAACACAAGCTTTTTTTTCGAATACGCAAAAGACTTGCGCATCTTTGTATTTAAGTAGAAGAGAGTTTTTACAAAAGCGCTGACGCGCTGGTCAGGGGTTTACAAACAATCAAGATTCCCGCAACCCCCCTAGACATTACGGACTAATCACGTAATAGACAACCTAACTTGCCTGCTCTGGCCTCGATCCATAGATCGGCCGTGATCCATAGATCGGCCGTGTGCTTGATGTTGGCGAGCAAGTGACCGGCGGGGTTCGCGTTGCCCCGGAAGCATCGAACATTCCTCTTTTTCCATATCTCCCAGGCCACCAATACAAAAAGTGTGTCCGCCCCTTTCCTCTTCTCGCCATGCCACCTCAAGTGCCATCGCTCCCACCATGAGAGCAACGAACCTCCTCCCACCTAGGATGCATCTGCACCTAGCACAGCTAGGATGGACCACCAAATTTGACGCGAGAAGGCACAGGAGGCGACAATGTCATCAATGGTTTCGGGCTCTTGCTCGCAAAGGTAGCAGTGCTCGTCCTCATCCATCCCGTGCCGCCTTCTTCTGTCCGCGGTCCAGTGCCTTCCTCTGATTGCTAACCACATGAAGATCTTGACGCGAAGAGGTGCCCAAATCTTCCAAATTCTCTCGCATCCTGGTATGGGGTGCGAGGCATGCTGCAGCGCGTGGTAGGCCAATCTGGAGGAGTAGATTCCGTCGGACGTCCATCTCCATATGACACAGTCCTCCCCCTCCCCTAGCTGGAAGTCCGAGAGCAGGTCCCAGAGCCTGAGATACTCTGTTGTGGCTGCCACAGTCACGCCGCCCTGTATCTGGCTGATCCAGGCATGGTCCCTCCGCCACAGTGGTGTTCCTGGTGTTTGCACGACTGGCGTGCTGCAGAAGGGATGGTGCTATATCTTGGACGGCTCTGCCATGTATCCATCTACCAGTCTAGAAGGCGGTGGCTCGCCCATTCCCGAGGATGGTGCTAGTAGATGCGCGGAAGAAGGCCTGCACCTCCTTCGTTACTGAGATCGGTAGCCCAGACCAAGCCTTCGTGGCGTCTGTTTGTTGTAGCCATAGCCACCGTGCTTGCATAGCGATGGTAGTAAGCCTCAAGTCGGGGATGCGAGTCCCCCTAGGTTAGTAGGCCGGTACACAGTTGGCCATGCGACCTCAAAATACACATTTGTGTTGGAGAGGTTTGCATGCTTTCCAACACAACACGGGGTGGATCGGATCAATTAAAGTCACATGTGGTTTCTAAAGTATGAAATGAACAGCGCCAAGAGCGTGCGTGTGGGGGGGGGAGTGTGGGGGTGGGGGTGGGGACAGGGGGAGGTTGAGAAGTAGACATCTGCGAACACATGGTTGATATGTGCCCATGGTGTTTAGTTGTGATGAGTGATTGCCCAACACTTGAGTATTTCAGTTTGAGCGGTTTACACTAATCTTTGCGAAAGCAAATGTGTGCCTGTCTATCGGCTTGTGGTGTGCAGGTGCTAGGCCCGGAGACAGTGGTCAATGGCGTGGTGAAGGTCGAGTAGAGGCTTGCCGTGCCGATGGACTGAGAGCGGCGAAGGGCGGAAGCCAGGCTCGGACCGACGGACTGGGGCGCCGGCAGACTAGCTGTGGTGGCTAGTACTTGGCACCGGCGAGCGCGAGAAGACATGGAGGTAGACCGAGTTGACCGAGTCAAGACGGCGGACAAGCGGGTCGAGCGGGAGGCTCACGGGACTCGGAGTCCGACCGGGCGAGGACAAGGTGGCTCGAGTCAAGCGGTTTGGTGGTTTGGGCCGCAAAACCACCGGTGGACGGTTTCCGAGTTTGGGCCTCAAAACTCGAGATTCGGTAGTTGAGCCGAAAGCTACCGGTGGCGGGTTTTGTGGGTTTGGGCCTTAAAACCCGGGTGGAGCTTCCGAGGAAGCGGGGATGGCACGTGGCGGAATCCTAGAGGTTGCGTCGAGACGACGGCAACTCCGGGCAGGAAGTGGGGCCGTCCGATCAACTCAAGGAAAATATCTACGATTTGGATTACAGTGTCTCAAGACTAGGTAATTCGGTCATGTATCTAGGGGGCGATTTGGAAATAGTCCGAATGTCGTTAAGTAGTTGATGAAGGGTGCTTACCCCTTTACCTCTTCCACCTCTCATTTTCCCCCTCTCCACTCTCTCTCTAGTCTGTCTCTAGCTCATGAGGTCCCTAGGTTGATTTTGGTTCAATCTTTGTAAGAACTTGCGAATCTTTTTGGTTGGGAATCGGAGGCCTTACCCTCCGTAAGCCATGGTGGCTTTGATTTTGTGATTGTGTCTCAATTTGCTTGCGTTCTTCACTAATCATTTTTTGCTCTTCTCTAATCCTCTATGTTCATGACGATGGATCTTTTACTTGAGAGCGGTTCTTGCGATTTCGTTTGAACCAAGTTGTGCGGGATCTTGAGAAGAATATTTGCACCGAAGGGTTTCACCCCAAACATCTTGAGCACATAGATCGGGCAAATTCTTTCTCGAGTTCTTCGTTCTTGAGTTTTTTCCCGAAATCCTTTTGTTCCCGTTTACTCACACCAAATTGAGCGATGATTTCTTCGGGATAGCTCCTCCATAACATTAGGATCATGCCTACGAAATTTGGTTGCTATTGGTGAACATTTGGTAGTGATTTGGGAAGATTTGGGGGAGAGGCAATTCAAAATCGCCCCCAAATCGTCTCTGTCCAGGCATTTGCGGACTGTCCGCACCCCATTTGCGGACTGTCCGCGGATCGGGGCCGAGAGAGAGCTCCTCGTGCTGATTTTCCAAGTCAGCCGCGGATTGTCCGACGCCAAGTCGCGGACTGTCCGCCGTTGTACAACAGTGTTGTTGTTTTCCTGATTCAGGATTTTCGGTTTTGCCTGTGGACTGTCCGGGAGTTATCGTGGACTGTCCGCCGTTCAAATCCGCCGAACAACACTGTTTCTGGACTTCCTGTTTGAGCGTTTTCGGCATAACGGCGGACTGTTTGGGGATTTTTTGCGGACTGTCCGCGGTTCAATTTCATCAAGGGAGGACAGTCCGCGGTTCTCTCCCGGACAGTCCGCGAAAGCTGCAGCGCTGTTTTGCCCATATTTCTCTCGTCCGGACTCTGAATCAAGTTCCGTTTGTTGCGTTGGATTCGTATTCACTTAAGAAACATGATGATGTGTTTTTGAGACCAGTTCTCATAAGTATTTTTTTGGGTGTGCCCTTGCCTCTCCTCTCTAGAGGTTGAGAGCACCTCTTTCGAGTCGCGTTTCGAGTTCGTGGTTTCAATCGTTCATCGACCTTCTCCGACCGCTCCGCTGCACCTCTAGGGACCTTCCTAAGGTGTCCACCCACGTGTTGGGTCGTGTGCGAGTCATTTTTCTCAAGCTCGGATTTTGGGCGTGATTTTCGGACAAAGGCCAAGTTATTCAAAGTTCAATTTTGAATTGGCTCCCATTCACCCCCCTCTGGTCGTCGTTCTCGGTCCTTCAACATTATGAGTCAACTTGCTACAAGAACAACGACACTTTTTGTGCACATGGTTAATGAGAGTTTATTACTATAAAATGGGGAAAATATTGTAACACATGTCTAATGCGCATATATACAACCAGTAACCAAAAGGTTACTATATAACTATTCCATGCTTTGATAGCGCCACCATTTGGTCACCTTGACGTGGCAATTTTTTTTAGAAGCCGCATTACTAGCTAACATTCGGTTTGGATCAGTTAGAGCTAATCGAAAGCTTCTAAGAAAAGCTATAGCTGATCAAACCAGCTTGAACTATCCCCTAATAATAACAAGGCTATTATATGGTTCCTCAATTAATGCAACTAGTCACCGCTATACGGTGCTTATCTGCTCCGCCATCGTTGTTTTGATGTGCGACCTCAGTTCTTATCATCTGTTAGTCGTCTGTGAATTATTGCAGTTGCAGACTTTGTCATGATCCTACTCTCGCCCCATCCACCCATCAAATTAAAGTGATGAAAGCTAAGTTTCGATGGACGTGTCGAGAAACAGGTCCACTCATTACTTCGAAGTTTCTTTTTTGAAAAAAAAAATCTAAAATTCCAAATGTCCAGTCCAAGTGTTCTTCATCTTCATCCACACACACACGGTATTTTCTCCACACTGCTTCCAAGTCCAAGTCTCGAATGGCAACCAAGAAGACAGGCCTGATGGCTATGGTGTATATTCCTGTCTTCATCCTCTTACTCTTGAGTTCACTCTGTCAATCCGACGACCATATGACACAAACAAAGCCACTCTTGCCCAAAGACACGCTTATCCCATAGGGCGGGGACTTTGCTCTTGGCTTCTTTTCCCCTACTAATTCCAGCAAGAAGCTATACATAGGAATCTGGTACCACGACATCGCAGAGAACACAGTGGTGTGGGTCGCCAACCGTGACAACCCAATCACCACACCTTCACGCCAAGCTCGCCATCACCAATAGCTCAGAGCTGGTGTTGTCGGACTCCCAAGGCCATACTCTTTGGACGACGGCAACAAGAAACGCATCCGGAGATGGAGCTGGAGATGGCACCGGAGCTTCTGCGGTGTTGCTCAGCTCTGGGAACTTTGTCCTTCGGTCACCCAACGGCACTGAGGTATGGAAAAGCTTCGATCACCCGACTGATAATGTTCTTCCAAACATGAGGGTCCTGCTAAGCTACAAGGCACAACCGGCAACACACTTATTTGCTTGGAAGGGCCCTGACGATCCTTCAACTGGGGATATCTCTCTTGGCATGGATCCCACGAACCTTCAGATGTTCATTTGGAAGGGAGCACAGCCGTACTATCGTTACCCTGTTATTAATGATGTCTCAGCCTCCGGTGGTATGTACCAGCAGAGCAATGGCACTACTGCAGCCATTGTCTATGAGACGAGGATCAACGCAGGGAACGAGTTGTACTATACGTACACAGTCTCGCCCGGTTCACCCTACACACGCCTTTCATTTGACTACACGGGCACGGTGAGGTTCCTGACTTGGAACAGCACCACGTCGTCATGGGCAGCCATTAATGAGTACCCTCGTAGCTGCGATCTCTACGCCTCTTGTGGCCCATTCAGCTACTGTGACCGCGTGGGGGCAACACCGACGACATGCCGGTGCCCTGATGGGTTTGAGCTCCGTGACAGTCTAAACTTCTCAAGAGGATGCCGGAGAAAGAAAGAGCTGAAATGCGGAACTGGGAACTATTTCAAGACCATGCCTAATATGAAGATACCTGATAGGTTCTTGCACATTAAGAATAGAACCTTTGACCAGTGTGCTGATGAGTGCACTAGGAACTGCTCCTGTATAGCATACGCCTACGCCAACCTAAGCAGCATTGGAGCTATGGGTGACACATCTAGGTGTTTGGTTTGGAACGGCGATCTCATCGACATGGAGAAGGCCAGCTTTTCAGAGGCCCTGTACATACGGCTTGGTGGGTCACCTGGTACGTGCATTCCGAACACCAGCTTTAGAAAGATCCACACGTGTGAAAACTGGCCGGCCAAGCCTGTTTTGACTACATACGTAATCCGAGTTATGCATTGTTTGGGCAAAAAGTTATACGTATGTAGGAGTTTTGAGTCAAAGGGCCACCAGGGCTTCTAATTGTATGACTTTTGTGTATTCATTCAAGACAGTCCAAACCGTAGGCTACTAATGTGAGCATCAGTTGTGTTCATGCTGGAGAATAAAACCACGCCACTCCTAATAGAACGCATCAGTTTTTGTGATGACTAGTTTCAGGAGGATTCAAACCCTGGCTTGGATTCACTTTTGTTTTTAGCTTTTTGGTTAATAATAATAATAATAATAATAATAATAATAATAATAATAATAATAATAATAATAATAATAATAATAATAAAAGAGAAATCTTTAGTGTTCCTCTGCCACCATCGAATAGCTCCTGGCCAGGGCGGCACGTGTTGGCCTAGCAGCGCCCGCAACCCATCGGAACCCATCCCTTCTCTGCTCATGCCCAGCACCGAGCAGGCCGGCCCAATAGCGCGGCCTAGTAAACCGTAGTGGAGTGCCCAACTCGGAATCCTACTTCCTACCCCTCTCTACCTCTGCCACACTGACCCCACACCCTGTCTAGCTTGCTGCTACCAGGAGGCCCCAGCCGTCAATCTCCCATCCATCTTTGTTCCTCGGGGCGAGTTCCACTGATTAAAAAAACCACATGGACATGTTGGACTCGCATCGACCATGCTTTGCTGTAGGCAGGCATTGTGAGAATGAAGTGGAATAGGTGTGCTGGTCCGATCGACTTGCGATGGCGAGGCAGCCGACAGCAAAGCTAACAGGTCGGCATGCATGCAACTTGGTCGACAGTCCTATGTCCCGGGTACGACGGGTCGTCGTCCACGGAAATAAATTGGATGGACACAGGGTATACCAGTTTTACCATGAGACCCTGTCTAAATGGTTAATACGTGGATAAACAATCTAATCAAATAGATATCGTGCAGGCATCATCCATACATGCACAACAAGTTAGTTAATACATATAGCATATACTTATGGTGAAACGTTCGATTTTTTCCATCAGCCACGTATCAACCATCTAGGACGGGTCTTATAGTAAAACTGGTACACCCCGTGTCCTATATATGTCTCAGGTACGGTGGGCCGTCGTCCACCATGACTGAGGGAGACGAGACATCATTTTTCCTTCGCTTTAGACCGGATCCCCTCACGGTCACGGCGATGCCCGGCCAGTGGCCACCGCCAATTTTTCCATGTTACTGCCCCCCTCTCACCAGTCACCACCTTTTTTTAATATATATAATAATATGCATATGTATTACTAGTAGACAAGAAAAAACATATAAAGACACAAACAAATATAGATACGAGGATACATGAGTCATGACACTGCTCCAACCAAAATTGCACAAAAGCACCTATATAGTAGAAAATAAAAATCGCAAAAAAAAAGTTATTTTGAAATGAGCCATACTAAACACACGACACCATGAACTGAATGTGTTATCTGGCGAGAGGTGGTATACGCGAATCAAACGCATAATTTTTAAAATTAAACATTTTTTTAAAAAAATAATACTATTAGTCTCCTCTGACATTTAAAAAAAAATCAACTTCCTACCTCCGTCTAGTCAAGTGTGTCCTGTTCGTGCTTTAATTGCTTCTTCATGGTCTCCGTCGTCTCACAAAGTAAATAGCATGCGAGTGGGCATGGCCTACATACGTCGTGGCATAGGCGGCGCCAGGGGTATGCCTAGGTATTCCTTATAATACTTAAGATTTATGTAAAAATATAAATACATATATTTTTTCTATTTTTGAATTGAATAAAAAAACTACAATCGAATTGGTAGCAAACTAGCAACGAGAATGCCAACCAGGCCAAGGCTAAGGCCCAACCAACCATAGTTCCTTCGGCCGGACATCTCATTCATAACTTGTGACTCTTATTTTTTATATGTTTTTTTTTGACAAAGAACGGGGGGAGAACTTCTCCACCAAATTTCATTAGATTCAAGAAGTAGCAGAGTTACAAGACAAGATATAGCTATGCCACTCGTTGAGCCTAACTACGAGAGTATTGGACTTTAGGCGTCGTCTCCAAATTACAAGGTCATCACACACACACTCATAAGAACGCGTCGGCACTGCTCCTTTCACCCCTAAAGATCTCGCTGTTTCTTGTATCCCACAATCTCTAAAGAATAGTGAGTAGGACAAACGGCCAAAGCCTCTCATCTAGGTGTGGGGGATTGCCGCGTCCCATAGGTCCTTATCGCTCAAGTATAAAACGCTGCGGAGTCCGACTGTTCGCCAAATTTTTAAACTCACAGCACAAGCGAAGAAGGTGTGATGTCTGTCTTCAACTCCGAGCACGCAGCACTGGCATTGATCGCTATCCAAGATATTTTTGGCGTAGAGGTTGGCCTTTGTGCTCAATCTGTCTTTGAAGAACAGCCATGCGAACACCTTCACCTTGTTTGGTACGCACGTCCCCCAGATTCTGTCACCGTGATAGTCCAGGGTGTGTTGGGGTACGTCCAGTGCAGCGTAGGCGTCCCTCGTAGTGAAGGGCTTCTTCGTCGTTTTGAGCAACCGGATGTCAGGGCCATCGCCTAGTCTACAGTCCTGCAAGGTGGCAAGAAGATCACATAGCTGGGCACTAGCAGTGTTAGTTAGCCGCGCCTTGCGTGACTCGAGCAAGGCCAGAGGCCAGAGCTGGAGGCCCGGCTGCGTGCGGCTGGAGCTGGACTAGTAGCTAGTCCGCGTCGATCTCCGCCACATCGCGGTCCGCACCCCCAGCGTTCCTCCGCCAACCGCCGGTGGTGCCGCGGTGGCGTACGTGCACCCGGCCACCGGCCGAATCAAGTGGTGCGCGGCGAGCGCCCAAGTCGCTCGCCGGCCAAGTCGGTCCGGTCCGGTCCGATCCTCCGGCCTCCTTGCTCTCCCAGTTACCTAGCTGTGCCCTTGGAGGTTGGACCTCGCCGTGTGGTTCGCCGCCAGTGTTCGTCAGCGCGGCCACATTTCCGGTCCAGGCGTCCAGCAGTTCCAGTTGTACGTTCCGATTTTGACGAAGATGGAGAAATCAAAATCATCATCGCCCGTGCACGACAAGGGCCGGCAGCTAATGGACATGGCCGCCATCCTTCCCGTTTCCGCCATCCTAGAAATCACCGGCGATCAAGCTAAGCGTGGTGTTGTTTTACTCGGCGCCTCCCTCTCTTAACCTGTGGATCAGGAAAGAGCTGTTGTATAGCCTTAGCATGCTAGTGGTTGAGTTCGTCAATAAATATGTCATACTTCATAGACGTTCTAGCAATTTTCCACGCTTAAAAGCCGGGTCGTCCTACTGCGATTCGAATCGGTGACCGAATCGGTAACTT
The DNA here is from genome assembly GCA_022036555.1 of Microstegium vimineum. NCBI lineage: Eukaryota > Viridiplantae > Streptophyta > Magnoliopsida > Poales > Poaceae > Microstegium > Microstegium vimineum. The sequence goes on along the minus strand of CM039131.1, from coordinate 51,563,341 downwards.
TAGTTATGGGACGCCTCACCAACCGGCCGGGCAGCCGCGAATGGCCGACCAGCGGCACTACTTGAATGGGTTATCTGGCGAGATGCGCGGTAGTATACGCGACTTGACGCGGGGGGGTTTGACAAGGTACTCGACTTGACGTTTTTTTTCTGACAAGTTACGCGACTTGACGTTGACGCATGGTCGGAGAAGGCTGAAGGCCTCAAGCCGTGTCAAGCGTGCCCTACGTGTTCGTGCTTTCTTTCTTCACACGGTCTCACACGGAGTCAATCCGTTTAGCACGCGGGGTAGTCAATGGTCATGCATGGCCTACATATACGTCCTGGACGTACTACGTTCTCATCCCCATGCATATGCCAGCTCTTCTTAGGGCACTCCAGTACACAAACTACTATAGTTTCTATACACATTAATTAAACTACTATCTAAACATTTTTCTGATGTGGCAAGGTAATTACTAAAGAGAGAGAAGAAAAAAAATGAAGAAACCGTGTCTTATCCAGAAACGACGTCTACGCATCTATCGAGATAGTAGAAATCAATCGTTCCTGCGGTGGAGAAAAAGACTGGTTTTTTCCTCCTTCCACCAGATCCCGTATGCCGCTCACGACTTTCTCCAAATCCTGAAAACGGACGTCCGCCGCCCATCTGAGGTTGCGTGCGGACCCTCGGCCGCCCAGCGTTGGTCGGTCGTCACAGCTCGCGGATGCTCGGCGGAGATCGCAGCCGCTCGTTGGAGGTCGCGTATGGAGCTCGTGGCCGCTCGACGTAGGTCAGTCATCAGAGGCTCGGAGCTGGCGGATTTGACGCTCGTCGGAGACTCGCTCAGGCATGGCTCGTGGCCGCCGTCGGTCGCGGCCCACTCGTTGGTGGTCGCGTGCGGAGGTCCCGGCCGTCCGAAGGAGGTCGCTCGGTGGAGCTCGCCCTCACGTGCTACATTCGTCGGAGTTCACGTGTGGAGCTCTCCCGTCGGTGCTCGCGTACGGATCTCATGGCCGCCCAACGCATGCAACTAGCCTGCTGTATCACGTGTGTGGATGCCTATTTGATCTCTCCCATCGGAGTTTACCATGCCATACGATCGTTGTCCCCTGTGGTGGAGGGCGAGGAGGAAGAAAGGTGGAGCAGAAGATCCAGCGAGAGGAGAGGTGTAGACCCCGGAACAATGAAGGTGCATTGTACAACATAGTTTCTTGACATGATATCCTAAAAATTAGAAACTACTTCTAGTTTCTGCATTAGAAGTGTCCTTATCTACAGTTCACACAAACAAATGAGGCCGTGACTCGAGCAAGGGCAGATCAGGCAGGAGCCAGGAGGCCCGCCGGCTGCATGCGGCTGGTGGTGGCTATAGTCCGGGTCGATCTCCGCCCAGCGCTCCTACGCCGCCAAACCACCCGATAAAGCATCCTCAGACCGTGGTGCATAACGGTGCCACTTGATTTGCTGTTTTTTGACGCGGGACCTATGTGCATGTAAACTTTTGACCGCAGAGCCCGCAGCTTTTGTCCTTTGTCTGTACAGTTTTTGTCCTTCATCTATGTTAAAAGATTAAATTTACTCGTGTGGTCCTTACATACAAAGGTGCACCTGCAAAAAACAACCAATCACGGTCTAGCTTTTAAGCTCCACGGCTGCATATACAACTGGTATTTTTACTCCTCCACCACCAGCCGTTACGTGGTGCCACGGTGGCGTATTACGTGCACCGTACCGGTCCAATCACGCGCCCATCCGGTGCTCCTCCTCGTCCTCCCACAACACCCCAAGATGACGAGATGAGATGAGAGAACTTACTGACCGAGCATCACTTTCCACTACCACAAGATCGATCGAGAAATAAAACCATCATGCCCATGCACGACAAGGGCCGGCTAATGGACATGGCCGCCCTCCTCCCCGTTTCCGTCCTCCTGCTCTTCATCATCACTTCACCATCCTGCCAATCGGCATCGGATGACCAGCTCACACAGGCAAAGGCCGCAAAGCCACTCTCCCCCGGAGACATGATCGTCTCCAGGAACGGGGTGTTCGCTCTTGGCTTCTTCTCCCCGACCAACTCCAACCAGAGCTTGTACCTCGGGATCTGGTACCAGTACAACGGCACTCGTGATGTCACGGCGTGGGTCGCCAATCGCGATAACCCCGTCACCACCTCTGCGAAGCTCGCCATCACTGCCAACCAAGAGCTCGCGCTGTCCGACGGCGACACCACTACTACAGGAAGCCATACTACTGTTTGGAGCACGCCGCGGAGCAGCACCGACGCCGACGCCACCGGAGCCACTGCCGTGCTACTCAACTCTGGAAACTTGGTCCTCCGGTCAGCCAACGGCACCACCATATGGCAGAGCTTCGATCACCCATCCGCCACCATCCTCCCGACGATGAAGGTTCTGCTCAGCTACAAGGGAAGCGTGGCGACGCGCATAGTCGCTTGCAAGAGCTCCGACGACATGTCCCCCGGGGACTTCTCCGGCAGCATCGATCCCAGCTCGAACCTCCAGTTCTTCGTTTGGAAGAGCGACCGGCCCTACTACCGCATCAGTTTCTTCGACGACGTCTCAGTGTTCGGCTTCGGCTTCGGCGGCGCCACCTCCGCCGTCGTGCACCCGTTGTTGACCAACACAGGAGACGAGGTCTACTACACGTACGCGGTCGTCTCCGACGGCTCACCGTTGACGCGGTTTCTGCTCAAGCACGATGGCAGCATGAGCCTCCTGACACGGAGCAGCAACACATCGTCAGAGTGGACAGCCAGCTTCCAGCGTCCCGGCCCTGGCTGCGACCTCTACGCGTCGTGCGGCCCGTTCGGATACTGCGACCACACAGAGGCTGTGCCAAGCTGCCGGTGCCTCGATGGGTTCCAACCCATCGACGGCCTCGACATCTCCAGAGGATGCCGGAGGAACGAGGCGCTCGAGTGCGGAGCGGCGGAGGACCGTTTCGTGACTTTGTCTGGGATGATGGTTCCCGACAAGTTCTTGCAGGTCGGGGGGAACACAACCTTGGAGCAGTGCGCCGCCGAGTGCAGCGCAAACTGCTCTTGCACGGCGTATGCCTACGTCAACGTGAGCAGCGCCGGCGTTTTGGTCGACACGTCGCGGTGCCTTCTTTGGACTGGAGATCTCGTCGACACGGGGAAAGCAGCTGCCAGCTCTGGTCAGAACTTGTACCTCAGACTTGCCGGACCGTCTCATGGTATGCACTCCCGCCTGCTCTTATATATTTTTAGGGCAATGCTACTTCCTAAGAAGTACCTCAAATGAATTCTAAGCATTGATTTTCTAGATTTTTTGAATTAATAAATTAATTAATCTAAGAAAATAAAAAGGAAAGATTGTTAGGTTATCTAATCACGGGAGATGGCAGACGGCTCCTTCTTTTTTTTTTTATGAAACAGAAGGGGTAAGGAGCCCCTACTAAAATTTTTATTAAAATGAAGAATGCAAAGATTACAACCTAAAAAAGAGAAAGACAGAAAGCAAGGAGCAGACAGGCAGAGTGAGCTAAGGAACAAGAAAGGGGAAGGAGGAAAGCAAGACTGAGAAAAAAAAACAGGGTCTCCAAATCAAACTAGAAAATTTATCTATTCCTGAATCATTGGAAAGTACTTTTTCTTTGCTTTGCATAACATCAGCTCAAACTCAATCTTCAAGATAGCTCTACCAGCTTGAATGGATGGTTCTACTTGCGTGAAGATAAAGTTATTCTTGCACATCCAAATTGCCCAACATTGGAGGATGATGATTTCCATAAAGAATTTCTGGTTAATTTGACTCTTGAAGGATTCTAAATTCTAAAATGGGGTCAGGTTCTGATCAACATGAAGACCAATTAGGTTCCAGCTCTGTGAAGCAAAAGGGCAGCTAATAAAAAGATGATCAATGGTTTCCTCCACTTGTGCATTGCACAGGACACAGTTAAAACTTTCCAAATCCATATTTCTTCTTCTTAGCATGCCTTTGATGTTTAACCTTCCCTTAAGGATGAGCCAGAAGAAGACTCTCCTTTTTTTCTCTGGACATCGATTCATTTGTCCTTTGCACGAAAAATACATTAAATATTTAATTATAAAATAATATACGTATGAAAGAAATCAGTAATTAATATTTATATTAATTGATCCGTGAACTTTAGCGATATAAAAAAATATGTTACAAAATACGATTAAAACTATATTATATAATCGAGTAGCTTTCTAATAAATTATATAGTTGTTATGTATATTGAGCATGTAAAGTGACTATGTAAAGTTTTATATGCATGTAAAATTTCTTCTAACCTTAAAAAAATTCTTTTAATTTGGAAATGTACGTTGGCCACTTATGCACATAAATATAAATTCAAAGTATCATTATCGGTATTGAACTTTGAATTAAAATAGTGTAAATAGTTTTATCCGAATTCAATTTTACACATATTTGATCTAAATCCATTCACCTCACGCATGCACATGCACAGGCAAATCACTAATGTTAGCACGCATCAATCAAATCTAGAAAAAGATTTTTTATATCTAAACTTTCCTTGTTTGTCTTATTTTACAAAATAAAAAATTATATATATATATATATATATATATTACAGATATTACTTTCTATGAGGTAACAGATGATCGTTACCGTCTGATCAAAATAAATGAACGGTTCATAGTTATTTGTAGGTACCACAGTAAAGCTCATATTTTTATGCCTACAAATAAACCAAAACACAAGATAGAATTTTAGGAGACATAAGTATCGATTATTTCTTAATACATCTGACTAATTTAAAAAATACTTATTAAATTGTATATTCTTAGCTTAAACTATGATTGCTCTTGTTGGAGAAAAAATCCCAGACAGTCCCCATGGGATGTAGCAGGCATCAACTGTATAATTATATGATACATGTCCATGTCCATACATCCAACCCTTAGTTTTAGATGCATGTGTATGGACACATGTCATAAATCTAATGCCCATGATTACCTCATGGGTCTGCCCCTACTGATTTTTTTCTTGTTGGGGCACATATCTTCTGACTTTGTGATCTAAATTATGATTTTCAAATATTAGTCTTATTGATTGCTATCGATTTTTTAATCCTCAAGTTAAATTAGAACTCTTGTGCCTATTGTATATTTTATTAACACTCTTCTTTTACTTTATATAACGATCCTTAGTTCATAGACTATACTCTTATTAAGTACTACACTAGCATAAACGTCAATTTAAAACATGCATCATGTTGCTTAAGATAAAGTGGTAGACCTTGAAAGGAGATTTTCGATTGGTGGAGCGCTCATCTTAAGAGAATATTGATATTTAAGCCTTATAGTGACTATACACTCTAAAGGAACCTCAAAGGCCATGAAAATATAACCACCTTTGAATTATCAATAATTATGTGTATGGTAAGCCAGTAACGATTATACTATGAATATAGAGATGTCAAATATTTTAGTAAAATGTATAAATATATATAAAGCACAATATAATGGTTCTTAATATTTTTTTAAAAATGTTTGTATCATTAGTATATGAATGGCATTTTAGATGCAAATATAAGGGGCCATGCATATTGTCACATCCAGCCCAGTCTAGAATTTATCCATACACAACCTTCTCTACTACCTTGTTGATCCTATTCGTTGCAACTTTTATGAAGATTTTAAAACTCGCATTTAATAGAAAAATTAGTCTATATTGTTGAATTCTCTGATAGCTTCTTCACATTTGTGCATTAAAGTTATAATCCCAAAGTTAAGGCTAAAGAGAGGTAATTTTTCTTTGTAGAAATCATGTAACATATCCAACAAATCGGATTTAATTACCACATCATTATTTATACTATTTAGTAAACATAAAGTGTTTGCAAATAGCGGTCACATCTATTTTTCAGTCAATTTATGTGCCACTTCAAAAGAAATATGTGATCGCCCATAGACTGCTTTGGTTATGCAAAAGCGGAAATGGCATGAAATATATATATTATGACGACACCTGCAAAAAATCACTCGTGGTGTTAATAGCAGTGTATGAACAGTGCTCCCATTTGAGAAAGATGTGAAAGAGCACACATGCATGATGCATCCATGACTTACTACAATACCCTACCAAAATCCAACAATGCTGACAGCTACACTATTTGGGTTGTATTTAGGTACTTCAAGTGTTCACAATCAGTCATTCTAGAAGTTGAGCTCTCACACATCCAAATAACACTACTACACTACAACCTTAAAGCAGCGACTACATTGGTGTCGCTAAAAGTCACTTCAGAGATGGATAGTCAGTCGCTAAAAGGTTCAGCGATGGAAATATAGTGACAGATCTGGCTTTTAGCGACCGACTATTGGAATGTGATACTTATAGCGACCAACAACTCGTTAGAACTTTTACAGACCAACAGTAATGTGTTATACAGAAAATTCTAACTGGATTCATTTTTGCTTGCAGTTCAACATAAGAGAATCTCACTAAAAATTTTGCTTCCGATCATAGCATGCCTGCTGCTTCTTGCATCCATAGCTCTCTTCTTGGCATGCAAATACAGAGGTACAAAGATCAAGGGCCCTGTCTTCGAAACTGCAACGTTGTTGTGTACTCCTAAGTGTTGAGGGGGGAAATTCCATTGATGTTTCTACATGCAGGCAAACGACAAAAGAAGAAAACAGAGAAGAGAAAAATGCTAGAGTATTTGAGATCTACGGATGAAGCTGGGGAAAATCTGGAGTCTCCATTTATTAGCTTTGAAGACATTGTCGCAGCAACTGAGAATTTCTCAGATTCCAATGAGCTTGGAAAGGGGGGATTTGGCAAGGTTTACAAGGTACTACTGTTATACTGTACTAGTTAGTACAAAAAAATCACCTTGATAAGTACTCCCTCCGTTCCAAATTATAAGTCGCTTTAACTTTTTTGATTCATCCATTTTACTATGTATCTAGACATATTATTATATCTAAATACATAGCAAAATAGATGTACCGAAAAAGTCAAAGCGACTTATAATTTGGAACGGAGTGAGTACAAAACTTTTCTTTGATTTTCAAAATCTTGTAGGGTGCGTTGCAAGGTGCCAAGGAAGTAGCTGTCAAAAGGCTTAGCAAGGGTTCAGGACAAGGCACAGAGGAGTTTCGAAATGAAGCAGTCTTGATTGCAAATTTGCAACACAAGAACCTAGTTAAGCTTATTGGTTGTTGCGTTCACCGAGACGAGAAGCTGTTGGTTTATGAATACTTGCCCAACAAGAGCTTGGATTACTTCATTTTTGGTAAATTCATCTTTTTCATACCATGAATCCGAGAAACCCTTTCTTAAAAAAAATCTGAGAACCTCTAGTACCCAACAAATCAGTAGTCATATATGTACATGCCTTTTTCTTGCTATTCTTATTAGATTCTGCAAGAAAGCAAATGCTTCCATGGCCAACAAGGTGTAAGATAATGCAAGGGATAGCTAGAGGAATTCTGTACCTGCATCAGGATTCAAGATTAACAATAATCCATAGAGATCTCAAGGCAAGCAACGTCTTGTTGGATAAGGAGATGAACCCCAAGATATCAGATTTTGGTATGGCAAGGATATTCAGTGGCAACGAGCTGGAAGCAAATACTAATCGTCTTGTTGGGACATAGTAAGCAACTAGCATGCCCTGATAGAAATAGTTTGCTCGTGCTTATATGCATGTGTGTTTATACCCTATACATTTGTGAAATCTTTTGCAGCGGTTACATATCACCTGAGTATGTGATGGAAGGCGCATTTTCGGTCAAGTCAGATACTTACAGCTTTGGTGTTTTACTGTTGGAGATTGTTAGTGGATTAAAGATCAGCTCACCACATCTTATCGTGGGGTTTTCCAACCTTAAAGAATATGTAAGTAGAGTATATGTTCAAATTTAAAACTATAAGTCCATACTTATTGTCAAAATGTACGCTGGCTCATTGTAAAAGTTGTATTTCTATTCAGGCATGGAATCTATGGAAAGATGGCAACATAGAAGACTTTGTGGATTCATCTCTTATGGAAAGTTGCTCCCTTGAAGAAGTTGCAAGATGCATCCATATAGGATTGTTGTGTGTTCAAGATAGTCCAAGTGGCAGGCCACTAATGTCAGAAGTTGTGTTTATGTTGGAGAAAAAAACCACGACACTTCCATCACCAAAAGAACCCATTTGTTTTGCATGTAGGGATCCCGAACCTGAAAAGGCCGGTGACAACAACGAATTGTCCATTAATGGCATGAGCCTCACAACGCTAGGGGGGCGCTAGGTGATGTCGTTTTTCCTTTAAAATAAAGTGCCCCAACTCCCCATTTGAAACTGTCATTGGAAAATTAGTGAATTGCAATGATGTAAGTTGTAATAAGTTTTTCTTACCTCTATAAGTGAATTTCAGAGTAGGTGGTTTGCAGCCAGTGAACTTATGTTATATATACTTTGAGGATGTAAAAAGCCATATTTATCCACTAACTAACCCAGAGTCACCCATTAACTGGACATGTTAATTTGTGAACGAAATAGTAGGAGTTTTATACTTTGCTATAAATTGCATAATGAACTTCACCATTCAAAGCCCAATACGCGAACAGTTTGTGGCTCTGGCCTTTTGGGCCAATAAGTCTTGACAGGCATTACTGAAGTGGGTCTGGGCTATACTCTACCACAGCACGGTCCATCCAGGCATCCCACGAGTGGCTCAGAGAAAAGGATAGCAAGAAACGAGTGAGGATGAGATGATGATCTCTCGTCCCTGATTTTTTGAATGAATGAACCACTCAAATTTTATGTTTGATTGAGTAGATAGATCCATCTTAGGTTTAGAGGTATGGGACGAGGAGCATTTTTGTTTGGGCCCACATGCCATCTTCTATGCGTACTATACTCATTTTTTTTTATTACGGCCTTATCTTCTTCTCGCGGACTTCCCCGTTTCGTCGCCGCCCGCCCGCCCAGCGCTTCCATCGCAGGGGGCCGCGCCTCCCTCACTAGGTGTTAGAGTGCGCAGCGGAATTTGGCCCAGCTCGTTATACCCACGAGCCAGCACCCCTCGGGCCCAGGTCCACCGGAGCCCACAACATATCAGACTTTGGGTCTAACTCAACCTAAAAGACTAACATGATAGGTGGGGACTGCCCCCGCCTTCTCCCCCGTCACACATCGGACCCAACTCTTCCATCTCCGAAGGACTGCCCCCGCCTTCTCCCCCGTCACACATCGGACCCAACTCTTCCATCTCCGAAGACGTTTTCCAGGCCCCGAGTCCAACGCTCATCACACAACCCGTGTGACCTCCAAGCGTTAACGGGCTCCCCTCTTCCATCACAATACACCATGTTGTGATCTCCGAAGACGTTTTCCAGGCCCGAGAGTCAAACGCTCTCCCTCACTAGGTGTTAGAGTGCGAAGCGGAATTCGGCCCAGCTCGTTATACCCACGAGCCGACACCCCTCGGGCCCAGGTCCACCAGAGCCCACAACATATCAGACTTTGGGTCTAACTCAACCTAAAAGACTAGCCTGATAGGTGAGGACTGCCCCCGCCTTATATGTTGTGCTCCCCCACCATCAATTACCGATGTGGGACTAAACCCAACACTAGGTTCCAATGCTGGCGCCGCTTGCCAGGATCTCGGTCGCCGCGAGATCCATTGCCATGAGCTCACGCTGGGAGGGCTCCGGTCAAGCCGTCACAATCTCCACAACGCCGGTTATCGAGGTGCGTTCCACTCGCTCGTCCTGGTCTCTGCGCCTTCATTGGCTTGCTTTGCTCGTGGACGAAACAGACGGACTCGTCCCCTTGATTGTAGGGGACGTGGGCAACCAAAACACATGCTATGCTGTCCAAACGTTGTCTGGCCCTGCATCCCCAGAAATGCAATTCCCCTGAAGCCCTGACCTGCCACGGGAACAGATCAACTCGATTCGGCGTACTCAGCCATTATTCAGCGTGGCGTGGCAGGCGACGTGACCACCGAGAAGTCGTCGGAGACCGGGAGCTGCGCGTGCGCGGTCGTCATCGCTCAACTAGAAAATGGCTTGTGAAACTATCCCAACGGACTGCACTGTCAGCTAGTCGACAATGCTTTTGTCTAGTCCTGTCTTCGCTATCATGGATGAGTCCATCATCCATGATACGTTACTGTCTGAATTACTTCAGGCTTATACTGAATTACTGCAGTCCATTACTCCATTATCACACTCTTCAGTGTTTTTTTCACGGTTCACAGCCCACTCGCCTGAGTCGCCTCCCATCCAATCCAACACAACTATTCTATTCATCGCTTTCGATCGCCTTTCGGTTTCTTCTACGGCGGCTTCAGAGATAAGAAAAACATGGAGAAGAAGGGCCTAATAATAATGGAGATGGTCCACCTTCACGTTTTCATCCTCCTATTCTTGATTTCATCCTGCCAATCGGATGACCAGCTCACACAAGCAAAGCCACTCTCCCCTGGAGACACGCTCGTATCCAAGGATGGGGGTTTTGCCCTTGGCTTCTTCTCCCCGACCAACTCTAATGAGAGCTTGTTGTACATCGGAATTTGGTACCACAACATCTCTGATCGTACCATCGTGTGGGTCGCCAACCGTGACAGCCCAATCACCAACACCACTCCATCAGCGGCCAAGCTCACCATCACCGACAACCAAGAGCTTGCGCTGTCCGACACCAACTCTACTACAGGCCGTCCTTTGTGGACGACGGCCACCGGAAGCGCCGGAGTTGCCGCGGTGCTACTCAGCTCCGGAAACTTTGTCCTCCGATCGGCGAACGGCACTGTTGTGTGGCAAAGCTTTGACCACCCAACCGACACTATCCTTCCAACGATGAGGGTTTTGCTCAGCTACAAGGGACATGTGGTGACGCGCCTGTTTGCTTCCAAGGGCCCTGTTGACCCGTCGACCAGGGACTTCTCCCTTAGCATGGATCCCAGCTCGAACCTCCAGATCTTTGTTTGGCATGGGACCAGACTTTACTACCGCATGAGTTCCTTCTACGATGTGTCGGCGTTCGGCGGCAGTGGCAGCTACGGTACCTCTGTCATGGTGCGCATGTTGAGGGTAAATGGGGACGAGCTCTACATCGTGTACACAGTCTTCGATGACTCACCGGCGTACACGCGCCTTTCGCTTGACTACACGGGCAAGGCAAGGCTCCTGGCCTGGAACAACAACACATCGCCGTGGACAACCGGTTACGAGCGCCCCAGCTCTGGCTGTGACCTCTACGCGGCGTGCGACCCGTTCGGCTACTGCGACAACACAGAGTCTGTGCCGAGTTGCCGCTGCATCGATGAGTTCAAGCCCTGCGAACACATGGTAGATAAGTACCCATGAATGTTCAGTTTTGATGATGAGTGATTGACCAACACATGAGTGTTTCAGTTTGAGAGTTTACTTCTAATCTCTTTGCGAAAGCAAATGTGTGCCTGTCTATCGGCTTGGGTGTGCAGGTACTATGCCTAGTGACAGTGGTCAATGGCGTGGAGAAGGTCGAGTAGAGGCTTGCTGTGCCGATGGACTGAGAGCGGTGAAGGGCGGAAGCGGGGCTCGGACTGAGGGACCACGGGCGCCGGCGGACTAGCTGTGGTGGCTAGTGCCTGGCACCGGCGAGTGCGACAAGACATGGAGGTAGACCGAGTCGACCAAGTCAAGACGACGGACAAGCGGGTCGAGCGGAGGCTCAGGGGACTCGGAGTCCGACCGGGTGAGGACAAGGTGGCTCGAGTCGAGCGGTTTGGTGGTTTGGGCCGCAAAACCACCGGAGGACGGTTTCCGAGTTTGGGCCTCAAAACTCGGGGTTCGGTAGTTGAGCCGAAAGCTACCGGTGGCGGGTTTCGCGGGTTTGGGCCTCAAAACCCGAGCGGAGCTTCCGAGGAAGCGGGGATGGCACGTGGCGGAATCCTGGAGGTTGCGTCGAGGCAACGGCAACTCCTGGCAGGAAACGGGGCCGTCCATTCAAAATGCGGGAGATATTTTCCGGAGATTGGACTGTAATGCTTAGGCTAGGTAGTTCACTCATGTATCTAGGGGGGGCTTTGGGAAATAGCCAAAGCCCTGTTAAATAGGGGATGAAGGGGTATCCTCATCCTATCTCTTGAACCTTAATCATTTGCCCCAACTCTCTCTCTCTCTCTACCCTCTCTCTAGTTCATGAGATCCCTAGGTTGTTTCCACCAACCCTTGTAAGAACTTGGTTTTGTTGCGAGAAATCGGAGGCCGTAACCTTCGTAAGCCATGGTGGCTTCGATTTCTTGATCGTGTCCCCGTTTTGCTTGTGTTCTTCGCGTTTTGCTTTTTCTCTCTCTTTTTCCCGAGATGATTTCTCTTTGTAGGGAGTAGCTTTGCAAAATCCATTTGAACCAAGTTGTTCGTATTCGTGAGGAGCATCTTTGCACCGAAGGAATTCTCCTCAAACCTCACGAGTGCGTAGATCGGGTGATTTCTTTGCGGCGTTCTTCGTTTTGCCTTTTCTCCCCCAAATCCGAGTGTTCCCGGTTATTCTCTCCAAATTGAGCGATGATTTCTTCGGGATAGCTCCCCAACTGCACAAGGATCATGCCTACAAAGTTTGGTTGCGGTTGGAGTTCATTTGGTTGAGTTTTGGGAAGATTTGGCGGAGTGAAATCGGTTTTCGCAGAGTTCGGTTTTCTGCTCGTGAGCGTCGGACCACTTACCCCTAGCTCCGGACCATAGCAAGTGGTCCGGTGGTCTTGACTTTCCTCGTGTCAAGCAACAAAGGGGCGTCGGACCACTCGTCGGACCACCTGCCTTAGTCCGACGGGTAGTCCGGAGGTGGGTTGCTTACTGCGTGCTTTTTGGCTGGGTGAGGGAAAGCGTCGGACCTCTGCTCCTTGGTCCAGAGCAGCGTCGGACTAGTCCGGAGCAGGTCGTCCGGAGGTCGGGTGCTCCCTGCTCGTTTTGGTCCTGGTTGATAAAAGCGTCGGACCAGCCACCGGACCACTCGTCATTGGTCCGGTGGTCCAGTCTGAACTAGTCCGGAGCCTCTGTTGGTTTGTTGTTTTCGTCCGTTTTGCCTAGGTTCTTGTCTCTTTTCCCTAGGGGTTGAGAACCTGCGTTTTGGGGTTTCCGGCGAGTTTCTCTCCACTACCGGTGAGCTCTCATTTCTCAGGTTGAGCACCCAGCAACTAGTTTTGGTTTTTGGGAAGAGTGGCCCGAATATTTCGAGAGAAATTTGAGGCTCTCATTCACCCCCCCTCTGGTCGCCGTTCTCGGTCCTTCAAGCCCATCGACGGCCATGACATCTCCAGCGGATGCCAGATAAACGAGGCGCTGGTGTGCGGAATGGAGGGTTGCTTTGTGACTTTGTCTGGGATGAAGCCTCCCCAAGGCTTCATGCATGTCGACAACACAAGCTTCGACCAGTGCATGGCGGAGTGCAGCATGAACTGCTCTTGCACGGCGTTTGCTTATGTCAACATGAGCACTGCCGGGAATTTGGTTTACACGTCGAGGTGCCTGGTATGGACTGGGAATCTCATCGACACGGGAAAAGTTCCCAGCTTTGGTCAGGACTTGTACGTCCGGCTTGCCGCCGTATCTCATGGTATGCAATGCACTGCCACCCACTCTCGATGAAATCCATTTGTAATATTGATGCCAATTTTTAAGGATTATTGATGCCATTTTTCACAGATGCAAAATTCAAACTTGAGCAATTTGCATCTGTAAATAGAGCTATACGTGAGCATATATACTGCAGCCTCAGCTTTTCACAATATCATATTCACATATGGGCTCATTTGGCTGCACACCAACCCAAATGGTGTACAGCAAAAGAAGCCATTAGGCCCATTACCCATCAATGCTCACTAGTGTGAGAAGGAGGGAGGAGATGCCAGTTCAAGTCCCTCAATTTCACAGCGACATTACTGACCGCCCGCTTGTTTGGGTAGGCAGGTATATATTTGAATCAATTCCAATGGATCGACATCTAAATTATAGTTACTTTTTCCCCCTTTGAAAGTAATATGTGTCTAATCCTAACCCATCCGAACGAACCATTGATGCGAGGATGCATATTACTCCAAACTCCAAATGAAGTTGTAAGCTTTACATGACATAGTAGCTCAGGCTCAGGTCATTGAACTGTTCACAGAATGACAGATGCATCACAGTTATTGTATGCAAGCAAAGTAAAACAATTGGAAGTTATATATAGTCTTTTTTTAAAACGCAAGTTATATATACTCAATGCCATAAATTCTGACGCATATATACGGTTCTGTTTGCAGTTCAAAAGAAGAGCAATTTGGTGAAGATTTTGCTCCCAGTTACAGCATTTGTGCTGATAATCGCATTCACTGCCCTTGTCTTGACATACAAATACAGAGGTAAAAAAGGAATCATTTCTTGCAAGACGCAAGTTGTTGTGTAAGTGTTGACGAGGGTGAACCCATTATTGTTGTTTCTCCTGGCAGGAACACGGCAAAAGAAGAAAGTCCAGAAGAGACGCATGTTACAGTATTTGAGGTCTACGGACCAAGCTGGGGACAATAATATAGATTTTCCATTCATTGACTTCGAAGACATTGTTGTGGCAACAGACAATTTCTCAGACACCAATATGCTTGGAAAGGGAGGTTTTGGCAAAGTTTACAAGGTATTATAGCAAAACAGTTTTTTACCTTGAATAATTACTCCACACCATTAGTTAAACTGTATAATTTTGGCCGACGAAATCATGTAGGGAGTGTTGGAAGGTACCAATGAAGTAGCCATCAAGAGACTTAGCAAGAGTTCTGGGCAAGGCTCCGAGGAATTTAGAAATGAAGTAGTCTTGATTGCAAAATTGCAGCACAAGAATCTAGTTAAGCTTCCCGGTGGTTGTATTCATGAAGATGAGAAGCTATTGGTCTATGAATACATGCCCAATAAAAGCTTGGATTACTTCGTCTTTGGTACATGCAGATTTAAAATTTCCGTACTGTTGATCAAAAACCCGTATAAACAAGTATGCACCTATGCATTCTGATATGCCTAATGAATTATTCTTACTAGATACTGCAAGAAAATCAATGCTTCCATGGCCAACAAGATTCAAGATAATCAAGGGGATAGCACGAGGAATTATGTATCTCCATCAGGACTCTAGATTAACTATAATCCATAGAGATCTCAAAGCAAGAAACATTTTATTAGACACAGAGATGATCCCTAAGATATCAGATTTTGGCATGGCTAGAATATTCAGCAGGGACCAGCATCAAGCAAATACAAACCGGGTTGTTGGGACATAGTAAGTACCACGCTATCAATTCTTCAGATGGAATTTATATGCTAGCACTTGTTTAGGACTTCAGATCGACCTAGCCTAAATAACTAGTGAATCTCTGTACAGTGGCTATATGTCACCTGAATATGCAATGGAAGGTGCATTTTCGGTCAAGTCAGACACCTACAGCTTCGGTGTTTTGCTATTGGAGATTGTGAGTGGAATAAAGATCAGCTCACCAAATCTTCTGATGGACTTCCCTAACCTTATAGTCCAGGTAAGTATTGAGGGATGCGCCCAATCCAGAACCTTATGGTCCACCAAAATACATTAGCTGATAAAAAATTTCATCTCTGTTCAGGCATGGAACCTATGGAAGGATGGCAAGATAGAAGATTTAGTGGACTCGTCCATTAAAGAGAATTGTCCTCTCGATGAAATTTCACGATGCATCCATATAGCACTTGTGTGTGTTCAAGACAGTCCGAACTGTAGGCCACTGATGTCAGCAGTTGTGTTCATGCTGGAGAACAAAACCACGCTGCTCCCAATACCAATGCAGCCCGTGTATTTTGCACGCAGAGATGGCGAACCTGGAGGAGCTGACAACAACAGGGTATCGTCAGTGAATGACATGAGTCTCACGACACTACAGGGCCGTTAGATAAATGATTATATTGTTCCAAAAACTAAAGATTTTAGAATAAATGATACTCAATTATTAGTAACAACGAGCATTTGCTTTAACTGTATGAATGAACTACCAGGCTAGGTTGTTCGCGCAAATGGCATGGGTTAGTTTTTTATTGCAATATTTTTGTAATTTTATCCTAAAGGGCCATTTGGATCCTTTTATTTTGAGAAATTAAAATTTGCTATAATAACTTAGGTTCTGTTTTTTTTTGTTGAAGAAACTGCTTAGACCATGTTTGGATCTTTGGAATTAAATTCATTCTAATAATTATAGTCAGTCATACAAGGGAGATAATATTGTTAGTCATAGAAGAGTGATAATTATAGTTGTAGAGTAGAAACATAGCATGATGATTTATAGAATCAAATTTTAGCTCTCACCCTATGAATTTGAGATAAACCTATATATAAACTTTGAAAAGTTGTGGAATATCCAAGCTAAATAGCCTAAGTTATTATAGTAAAATTTACTTATCTCCAAATGAAAGGGATCCAAATGGCCTCTTATGCTATTTGACTTGAAATCTGGCATTGCACCACCTTCTAAAGTTTACATATAAATATATAAATCTATTTTAAATTTATAGGATAAAAGATGAAAATGAGTTCTATAAATCACTGTGTCATAATTATTTTTCTTCTGGTAGCCGGTCACGTCACACGACCTAGCTAGCTTGCTTGCTTTTCAGAAGAATCAAAATGAAGACTGATGTTTTGTTTTGTACTTCACCATAATTGCACACTACTGTATTACGTAGGTTGGTGACCTAGACTTTTTCAGCAATTGTGAGGCCTGCTGTATGCTGGAATTTCCTTTTGACGAATTCGGATGAGTCTAGCGGAGACACTGACTGGCTCCTGAATAGTGACGGGGCGATAGGTCGTCCGGTATGGCGGCTATCTGGATATTTGTTTGATTGAAGACCGTGCCATCAGCTGTATGTGTATTTCACACGTAAGGATGCCAGACTTGAACATCCAGCTAATTTGTCTCCTCCTATGCCACTCTCGATTAGCTGTACAGACTCTAGCAGCGCCCGCAACCCATCCCTTCTCTGCTGAAACCCAGCAGGCCTCGGCCCACTATTCATCTCTTCCTCTCCGCGCGCAAGCCCCGGCCCATAAGCCGAGCAAGCCGGGGCCAGCGTGGCCCTCTTACACCTCTGTGCCTCTGCCAAACTGACCCCATCCGCACCCTGTCTTGCTGCTGCAAGGAACTAACCGTGTGTTTGGTTCCTGGATTTTAGCCTAGGCATTCGGTTAACCGAAATTGATCGGTTCGATTTCTCGGTTATTTAGAAATTTCGGTTACCTCTGAATCAAGAACCGATCGGTTAGTTCATAGTGGCGGAATCGAGCTAATTCGGTTTCGGTTAGTTGAACCGAACTAACTAACTGAGAGACAACAGATTTCACGCGAAAGAAAAAAAGGGGAAAAGGAAAAAAATGCTCGATGTCGCCGGCCTGCTGCTCCTCGCTCCTGGACTCCGCTATAGTCGCTCGAAGCCGCACATCCAACCTCGCAGCACAGGCTGTAGCGCCTCTGGCCCTGTGCGCCGTCGATGCGCCGGCACCACTGCGGTGCCTCAGCCCCGCGCGACGTCGCCGAGCCTCTATGTCGCTGGCTAGCTGCAGCAGGCAGCAGCTCCCCTGCGTGGTTGCGTGGCTCCGCTGGCTAGCTGCAGCAGGCAGCAACTCTCCTACGAACTAGCTACGAACTGGGAGAACCACTAGAAAGGATTCAAGGGAGGTGAGCTGAGAGCAGGAGTGCCTAGCGGCTGGAGAGAGGGGAAAAGAGAGTGGCGGCTGCGCAGGGAAGGGAACTGGGATGAGATGGACGGATGTTTTTTGAGATATATATATATATATATATATATATATATATATCTAGGGTTCAAGTTAATGGGCTTGCATAGATGGGCTGAAAGTCTAGCTGTGTTTGAATTCGGTTCTTTCGATTAACAGAGCCCAAGAACCGAATTAACCTGGTATATTTCGGTTACTTAGAACTAGGAACCGAATTATTCGGTTATGATTAATTCGGTTCCAGTTATTTCGGTTCGGTTTCTCGGTTCTCGGTTATTTTTTCCCAGGACAATCTGGGTTCAAGAGGGATGGGGTGGGTCGGTCCCCTTTTACCTGATGTTTGGTTGGGGGTGAACGAGGATGGGATGGACCCTGCGACGAATATTCCTAGTAGATTCGGCTGACTCCCGTCCCTTGAAATCGAGGGGACGGGGTCCGTCCCATTCCAACGTCGTCTTCCTCGCGCGGGGTGGATTGACGCAGAGAAGAAGACGAGACGCGGCAGGCAGCGGCGGCCACCAGCTCTAGGGCGAGCAGCACGGGGCAGCACATGGAGGCGCAGCCGAGCGGCAGCCAAGAGCTATGGCGCGTGCGCGTGGGGGAGGTGTGACTAGCGGCAACCACGGCACGGGCGAGCATGGAGGAGGCCATGGCGCCGGCGAGCGTGGGGAGGCACGTCGAGCGGCGGCCATGGCTTTTGATTTCTTTTGGACGAGCGTGCGGAGGCGACCTGGGAAGAAGATAAGGCAGAAAAGAAAAGAAAAAGATGGTTTCCTCTTTTTCTGTTATTTTTTTCTTTTATGCAGAAAATAGGCTGAAATTTCTAAAAATAATTAGTACAAAAATT
Organism: Microstegium vimineum; assembly: GCA_022036555.1. Taxonomy (NCBI): domain Eukaryota; kingdom Viridiplantae; phylum Streptophyta; class Magnoliopsida; order Poales; family Poaceae; genus Microstegium; species Microstegium vimineum. The sequence continues at coordinate 51,544,768 of CM039131.1, read as the reverse complement.
TAAATAGCAAATCTCGTTTTGTTGAACTACTGAAACAATATAATCTTATTTATAATAAACAGTAAATAATGATATCAAATCCATCATGTATGCTAGTTTTATTTATCCCTCCAACCAAACACAAAATGTGTTCATCCCGTTCCTTATCAGCCAAACAGAAATTGAAGTCGTCCCATCTCCATCCCATTCCAGAAATCAGAGAGAAATCAGAGATAGAACCGTCTCACTCACTCCGGCTTGACTCCCAACCAAACACTACCCAAGAAGCCCCAGCCGTCAACCTCCCATCCATCCATCTATCTTCTTCGCGGCGTGGTAGAGTAGAGTCGGGCTCCACCTCCACCAAAGGAAATTCCCGCTGTACTCCCAGTCTCCCGGGAACCACATGGACATGGACTCACATCATGCTCTGCTCTGCTCCTGCTCTTAGGCAGGCATGTCACATGTGAGAAGTGAAGTGGAATACTAGTACTGTAGGTGTGCTGGGCAGCTGGCCCGACTTGCGAGGCAGCGACAAGTTTCCCGCCTAGGCCCAACGCCCTAGTAGTATGTGGGCGAAAGCGATCAGGTCTGCTAACTCTTGGCATGCATGCAACCCGGGTCCTCGCGGCGAATGCGTTATCTGGCGAGACGCGGCACGCGGCTTGACGTTGACGTTCGAAGGCTCAAGGCGTCAAGCCGTCGTCAAGCGCGTGTAGTACGTGTTGGTGCTTTCTTCTCCACGGTCTCATAGAGTATACGTCAATCCATTTAGCACGCCGGACGGTGGTCAATGGTGATGCCCTTACATATACGTCCTGGACGTACACGTATGTTCTCATCCCTAGATCTTCTAATTAATTTGGAATTCAAAAGGTGTCATGTAATTTCACATATACTAACTCTGTTCTAAATTATAGTTTATTTGAGTTTTTTATACCAAGTCTACTACTCGTCTTATTTTAAATTTTAATTTTAGAGTAAAATTTTCTTTCTTTTTCTTGACAACAAGTGAAAATTTAATTGGAGAGGTCTACCCAGGTGCGAGAGAGCTAGCCGACTAGTCGGTTGTTGTCGTCGCATGGCCGACAAGCCCCTATTTTATTTTATTTTTATTGATACTGAAATAATCTTGTTTTTGGGGGGAAAAAAATCGTTGTCGATGGTACGTGCAATTGGAGCCCATCGTGTTGTAGCTTTCGCAGCTGCCTACTTCTTTTGGCCTCCATGGCAAATTGGCAATGCATGCCAGATGAACTGAATTAGACTAATTATCATCCGATCTGGGTACAAATTAAATGGAGCCTAACCGTGTGTTGTATCTTTCGCGGCTGCCTCGCTCGCGTGCTTGCATGCCTGGACTGAATGGACGACATAGGATTAGCTAGTGGTAGATTCTGAGTCATGGTGACAACAGCTTGCTTTTACTAACATCTGTCAATTGGTGTTTCCGGGCCTACACTTCTTTCTACAATTTCCATGGCAAAGAGCGCCAAGGAATAACTACGACCTGGCTGGCTGCCGGCTAGTGCATGCAATCCCGATATTTTTTTCCACGGGATATTTTTCGCTTTTGTGAGTATGATTTCTGTTGAAC
>CM039131.1:51525031-51543092 GCA_022036555.1 Microstegium vimineum | reverse complement strand
TATCTACTCGAACTACTTGTTCCTATTGGATCTACCTCCTAGACGATCCTATGAACTAACAAGGCTATCCAACAAGGAAACCTTGAAATCCAAGAACGGCGCCACAGAGCCCGGCCAAACAGAGCAGGAGAAACAGGGAGGAGCAGAAGGAAGTAGAATCACTTACCTAGCCAAGATGATGCAGGCAGGAGGGACGAGGGACGCTTCTTGCAAGCTTAAGAGGAGAGGGCGGCCGAACCAGCGGGGTGTGGCAACTGGCAAAATGAGGGAAGCGACGAACTAAGCGATTGTTTCGCTCGCAGTCAGTCGCAGACTCGCAGTGCTAGATACTAGTATAATGAAATGAAATGAAATGGGGTTTGGGGGTTTGGCACTTTGGCTGGCTGGCTGGCTGCTTAGCTTTGTGCGCGTGGGAATTGATTGCTAGTGGGAAAATGTCCACGCAGAAGAAAGATAAGAGTGGAAGTGGTGGCCAGCAGGCCGGGACAAACGGGCAACGACCGACGAGTCAGTTTTGGCTTGGCAAAGAAAAAAAAATGTCTGCTCCGCTCGGCTCGTGATGGTGCAGTGCAGTGGTAGATGAAGACGACCCTCAAAAAACAGGTCCTACCTGGCATCGTGCTTCACAGGGCATAGCGGGTGGGCAAAGTGGACGTCGCTTTATGGTCCCACCGAGTAATATGAAAGGAAAAAATAATAAAAATAAAAAAGATGACTCAAACAGTCAAACCTGTCCAGATTAATAGTTTCTTAAAAAAAATCCTACCCTACTAATTCATCATTGTTTTCTTTTCTAGATCTACCTAAAAAACGTCCCCCGCTGAGATTTCCTTCCTTCGTACACATAGAAAAATATACCCACAAAACTCACACCTTTAAAAGAAATTATTCAGATTTAGTCTAAATCTTATCTCTTCTTATTCAGTCAAATCCAACGGTCCAGAATTTGTGTGTCATTCTCCTCGTCCCCCGCACGCTCCTCCCACACGCCCGACTAAAAGCCAGCCGCCGGTTACGCGAAATCACCGTACCGCACGGAGTCCCAAGATCGCCACGCACCGCCGTCGCTCCTTCGCCGCCTGCGCGAAAAGGAACCGGCCGCCTGCGCCGCTTCGGTCCACCTGCCGCATGCGCTCCCTCTCCGTCGCGACGACTTCAACAGCCACCGAGCGAGCGAAACTGCTGCCACCGAGCGGGTGGACGTGACACCACCATCCCTGACGCTACCTCCTGTCAGCCGGATCAGCTAGCTCCTGTCAGCCGGTAAGTCAGAAAGATGAGATTCCTCAAATTTACACGTGATCTGCACAAGTCGTTTCCTTCTTATTGCTTTCTTTTTATATAATATATTTGTTGATATCTTTTAAGAAAGCTGTAACTTTTAGATCGTTCTCAAAAGACTATATGCAGTGGATAAAGAAGAAGTTTAGTAATTTTAAAGCATATTATAATAACTCACAATTTATTATATGTTTGACTTGTGCATGTTCTATAAATTACTAGCCATCAACGAAAATATGGAGACGTCATGAGAAGGACGCACCCCGCTCAGCAATATAACAAACATAATACTTCAGGTATACACATATATTGTCACAAGATATATATATATATATATATATATATATATATATATATATATATATATATATATATATATACCACCATTCAAAAAAATACTCCATATCAACAGATTGTAGTGAAGAACAACGCAAGAGAGAGAAAAGAAGCAGGAAACAACGTGAGTATCGTGCTAGGATAAGGGCTCAAGAAACCAGCGAACAGCGGGAGGAGAGGAATAAGAGGCAACGTGCATACCGTGCTCGACGAAATACAGCTTTAGCTTCATTTTCAGAAGGAACGCATCAGCCAATAAAAGAATACATTGTTTCAAACATGTCACCACTATCGAATGCCTATGCATTGTTTATTTTTTTCATGCTAAAACCTTCTCCTATTTAATTACTTCAACAGCAACACAATCTAACACCGTTGGATCAGCTAATCCAACTTATGGGACAATCTTACCATTTGTTTAAACTTTGATATAACAATTTGTCTTATTTGATTTATGTATAGAAAATAAACAATTGATCTTCCACAGGAAATTGGGGAGACTTCCTTGTATACAATTTCATGAAGTTGTGGGATGATGTAAGATTGCCACCAATCAACATTGTAAGCATATATAGTCTCCAACTATATTTTATACACTACACAAAATAAATAATGATGTAATGTTATCTGCCATGCACAACTATCAAGACCACTGAGGATGGAATTTGTGGCTGATATTTTGGCGAGTCGTGCAAACGAATGTCTTGACAACATTCCTAAAGAAATCCAATATATGATTAAGGAGTTAGGGAGAATGTAACTATGTCTTATTAAATGCAAAAATAATTCATATATTATGTATAAACTCAAATATTATTGTGTAAAAAGTTAAACTCTGCAAAAACAAATTGATTGTTTTTTAAAAGATTTCCCTCGATCAAACCGTTACGTTAGCACGGACATTATACTAGTACTCCCTTCGTTCACCGAATAATGCAATTGTGGAATTTATGCCGATTATGTTTGACCAAGTTTAAAATATATATTATTAGTATTTATTCTCTAAATAAATTTATTATAAAAATACATTCTATAACTAAACTAATGATATTAATTTTGCGCCATCAGTTTAATATTTTTATATATAATGTTGATCAAATCATAAACTATTTGACTTATAAAGAAATGAGAATTGTATTTTTTTTTTTGACCGAGAGAGTACATCCTTATTGAACTAGCATATTTTGCGGTATACTGGATGTTTCTTGTTTGCTACGCCTTGTTCGTTTGGCTTATCAGTCACCGAAACAGTGTTTTTCTCTCACAGAAAATTAATCGAAAACGACATCAACCAGCTTATCAGCCACCGAAACGACCAGGAGATCAGGACGTAGGAATCCCAAAGTTCAGAGGAAAACTGAAAACGGCTCTGACATAGGTGTTTTAGCATCGACCTGCTGTTGACAACCACTATGAGTAGAATCCAATGACAAGCCGGCAGAGTATAAACGTTTTGACAGCAAAATCCATGTTAGATGGAGTCCTATGTAAAAGTACTGAAGTAGGTCATCCATGTTAGATGGAGTCCCATTGTAGAAGTACTGAAGTAGTACACCTCCACCTGCCCAATTGACGGCCACCGTGGCCAATTAGGCAACCAGCATACTCTGTAATTCCATTTCTCTTATGCCAAAACAACCAGGAACAAAGAACTTCTGTACACAAGGCCATGAACTGAAATCTGAATAAGACTTTTATTACACGTCATATAGCCTCCCAGGTTAGTACATTAACATACCATAGCAACTACATACATCTTAAAAGGAAAAACACACAAACAATGAGAGAGAGAGATGAAGCTTCACATTTTCAAAATAACAACGTGCTAAACAAGTGTTCATGCCAAATTGCCGATGACAGTCACAGCTAGAAATGAAGTCACTCGTTCTTGTTGTGCCTTTAGTAATAAGGTTATAGGTTTGGCATCTTCGAGTAGCAGGCAACGTAGTACATAGTACAGTACACATACCAGTGAGAGCTATCCTTAATCTCATTAAGCTTCCCGGTGCTGATACTGTACGAAAGAAGCTTGTTTGTCTTTTCATCAATGAGGAAAAGAGCATCCCTTTCCAGGTCAAAAGCAACAATTTCATAATCACAAGTCCAAAAATAAGTATCCTCATAGTGAACAAAGTCACCCCTTCCAAATGCATCTCTCATACTAAGACTATGCACAACAGTCCAGTCAAAAGGACTACCATCATCATCATAATGACTCCATATGAGAACTGTGCAACCATCCTTCTCTGGCATTGCATAGTGTAAGATTCCTGAAGATTGACCAAGGCAACGATCTGCAAAGCAGTCAAACCTGTGGAGTGGCAACTTAATTGTCCAGTTACGGGGTGGTACACCCTTCTCTGCCTCCCGTTCCTTCAACACCAAAACATCACGATTTGAATATGCACACAAGTATCCACCAAGGAACACGTGTGGTCGTACGCCACAAACAATGATATCAAAATTTTCTGGATCCCACAAATCAGAATACACTAACCACATGGAATTGCGAGATGAAAACATCTCAACTGTCCTGGTACCATTATATAAATTGTCAGGGTCACGATCCTCATGAAAGTTGAAGACACAAAAGTGTGGTGACCGTGATGGATCAAAGCCCAAAATTGTTGTATAACTGAAGTTGTTGTCTGATTTTCGTTGAGTATCAGGAAGTATTCTCCACTCCCGTGTTGCTGGGTTACACACAATGAAGCTTAAAATGTCAGGAGAAATATCACTGCTCCTGTACTCACAAAGGATTAGGCCATTGCAACAGTCAATAAACTTCAGTTGTTCATAATGTGGGACGAAACTAAGAGTTCCATCAATGCTTTCATCATTTTTGGACAGAATGACAAACTGGACGGCAGAGTTGTCACGATCTTGGTAGAAAAAACCAGTTGGAACTTTGGGCAGCTTCTGGGAGTAGTGAGGATCGGACGAGAAAGCGAGCCAGGATTTGCATACGCATTGAAAACGGCAAAAGGATTTGAATGGCAAACGGGACAGTATTTCCACTACTAGATCATCAGTTATCTTGTCCGTAGAATTAGAAAGCTCCTCCTCCTCAGGGTCCATCTTTTGTTGTTTTGTATTGCTCACTGGAAAGAGGAAGAAAACTGTTGATAAGAGCAAAGAAAAAAACGTGCTCCAAACATAGAAAAAAGGAAATCATGACAAATGTCAGAAAATTAAAACTGTGGCATTAGATAGACAGCAGTTTCAAACGTCAATTTGGATCAAAGCATTCTGAGTTCTGCAGAGCACATCCCCATATTCCCTGATAGCAATAAGCTGATGCAGCATGGCCATCTGATAGCACACACCCAATTTATCTGCTATGAACTCTAAAGGTGAAAATAGAGATATATAACTAACTAGGTGGCACAGTACTGCCACATCAGTAAAATGGACCACTGAGCACTGTTCCTGGTAAGTATGAAGAATGCATGTCTTTCTTATCTTTATTTTAATGCAATTTCTTAATCCTGCTTAATCTGCAGAAATCAGAATGTTACTGACCCTTTTTCTCAATGTTTTAGTGCAGGTGTGGTGTGACAAAGGCATGGCTTCACTGATATATGCTATTTGTACAAGGTTTTAAAAAATGTCCAGATCTTCTAAGCGATTATATCATTAGCAGTTTAGTTAGTAATATCTAATCGATTCATCCATAGTTCTCAAGCTCTGTAGTTGAGATGCCAGGGCAGATTAGTTTCAAATAATTTCAACTATTATTGCAGTCCAACTGCATGCCAAAGATGGAACAGATGCGAACTTGCTCTCTGGCCTCCGAACAAGGACGACCCAACAAACTAAACAAAACAATCAAACGATACTCTCTTCGTCGCAGTGACTATGCAAGATAGAAGTCCGTCGGATCGTAAAAATCAGATAACATCTCCGTCGAAGCGACTATGCAATACTGAAGTTCGTCGGGTCGTAAGCATCATGGAAGTTCAGATATTGTACACATTTTTCGCTGTGTTTGTTTGTTTTGGGTCGATCTCTCCAAGGTTCCAACAAAGTAACCATATCCTTTACACCAATCAACCAAGACCTACTGCGATTTGGAAATAGAATAGATCTGGCCCTAAAGTAAGATTGCTAGAGGGAGGGAGGGAGGGGAGGGGAAGAGAGGGAGGGGAGGGGGGGAAGGTACCTGAACACGGTTGAGGGCGCATGGCCATGGCGGCATGGGAGGAACAGGCCGGCAGATCGACTACAGCGAGGGTGTTGCGTCTGGTGAGTGAAGGAGCAGACGGAAGACTGGATAGAGAACGGAGGTGAGTAAGGACAAGAAATCTTTTTATTTTCTAATAAAGACTGGTGTAATCAATAATGTACTCCTACTGTACTACTACTATGGAACTTTTTTAAAAAAAAAATCATTGGAACATTGTCCATACAACATCTATCCTTCTTGGGCCGATCCATGCCACCGATTGAAGCTGCTCTGTTATATGGGCCGACCCACAAGAATGTATTGTACTACTAGTTTAACCCAATTTGGAGATGATCCAGAGAAGCCCTTTTAGCCTGTTTGTTACCGTCGCCGTCCCGTGAATTGCTTATTATTATTCGCATATTTGCATCTCTACCGGAATTATTTGCTTACTTTATCTGTTCGTTGCCTCTTGTCATGCAATCCAGAGTTCCTCCTTGCCGCGCCTTGGATCGCAGCAGCTAGCATGCAATTCCTCCTCGGAGGACGTGTAGATGCTCGATTTAGATAGACTACACATTTTGGAAAACAAAAAATATAAGCAACTCCAACAGTTTGGCATTTAGATTTGATATATTTAATTTTGTCAAAAAAAAACTAAAAAAATTGCTGACCAATAGTTTGACATTTGGGCTTGACATTTTTGCTAAAGTTGCAAAAACTAACCCGTAGTTGACATTTTGCTGCCCGGAAAAAGGGCGAGGCAAAACCTCAATCGCCCGTGGACCGGTTCCCTCGCGCCGTTTTTTTCCCTTTCCCGCGACTTCACTCGCGTGGTCTCGTTTTTTTTCCCGCGACAAAAAGAGTCGCGCCGCCGTCGCGTCCTTCCCGCGATTCTTTTTTTCCCGCGACAAAAAGAGTCTGCGATCCTTTTTTTCCGCGACAAGAGGCCGCGTGACCTGCTGGCGCGCGCGCGAGCAACAGGAAAATGCCGCAAAAAAAAAAACGACCGGGTCCACTTGTCCATAATTTCCGTTTTTGCCAAGTCATTATGGTGAACTGTTGGAGATTGCATATTTTTTGTTTTGGCATATCTATTTCAGAGTTCGCAAATTTCATATTTTACCAAACCAAAATTGTCAAAATGTTGGAGTTGCTCCGAGTTTTTTTAATATAATTTACTGCTTCTGTGAGGGCTGCGCAAGTTGAGGGTGAGACCAACTAAAAACTTCAACAAATGGTCAGCGGAGGAGCTCAACATGTCACATTTAAACTACTCTCATCGTTCCTAAAATACAAATAATATTTATATTTTTAAATAAATTTGTTCAAAAATTAGATTCAAATATCTATCAACAATACTAACTATATACTAAAAATATTAATACTTTTCAATATATATATTTTTTGCGACGTTTTAATATATATTTAATTAAAGTTATTTCTTGAGAAATGTAAATGACATATATTTATGGACGGAGGGAGTAGTAATCAACCCTCGGTCAATATATGAATAAATTAGGTGATTTATTACATGCCACGTAATTTCGCTGAGCGCTCGATCTGCAGTTTCGCTCGTCCTCTGTGTCTATGTATAGTGTTTTGCACGCAGATTTTTCTTTCCAGGACGGTGCAGCGCTAGCTGCTAGTCTGCTGGAGACCTGGTCGTCTATCTTTTTTAAGTGAGTTCGTCCTCATGCCACTCATCTGCACTGCGCGGTACCACTAGGTCTAGGTCCACGCTGTCTCGGTCCGTCTGCGACATCTCAACACTGTTAAAAATGAGACGACGAGCAATAAAGGCTACTCTGGACACACTTGACATACAAGCGAACAAATGGCCATGGTTATCCTTCCTGTTTTCATCTTCCTACTCCTTAGTTCCTTCTGCCATTGTGACGACAAGCTAACACAAGCCAAGCCACTCTCCCCTGGTGACAAGCTCATCTCCAAAGGAGGGACCTTTGCTCTCGGTTTCTTCTCCCCAACTAACTCCAACAAGAGCTTATACATTGGGATCTGGTACCATGGCATCCCCGAGCGCACCATCGTATGGGTCGCCAACCGTGACAACCCAATCACCAACCCTTCATTTGCAAAGCTCGCCATCACCAACAACCTAGACTTGGTGTTGTCGGACTCCCACGGCCAAGCTCTTTGGAAGGCACCGACCAATTCCACCACGAGCACCACCGCAGGCGCTCCAGTTTTCGCTGTGCTGCTCGACTCAGGTAACTTTGTCCTCCAATCCTCAAACAAGCAGATGTGGCAAAGCTTCGATCACCCGACAGACACTGTGCTTCCAAACATGATGGTTTTACTGCGCAACAAACCACACGAGACCTTTCTCTTCTTTGCTTGGAAGGGTCCTGAAGACCCATCATCTGGGGACTTCTCATTTGGAGTTGATCCCAATTCCAACCTACAAATCTTCATCTGGCGTGGGACACAGCCGTACTACCGTACTAGTGTCTTTAAAGATGATTATTCATTGAGCGGTGGTCTCGACCAAAGCAATAATGTTACCACCATCATTTCCCAATCGATGGTGAACATAGGGGAGAAATTGTACTATAGGTACACAGTCTCTGAGGGGTCACCCTACACGCGCATCTTGCTTGACTACACTGGTAACATCAAATTCCTTAGCTGGAGGAGCAACATGTCATCATGGGCAGTGATTTCTGTGCACCCTGGTGCTGCTGCTACTTGTGATCTCTACGACTGGTGTGGCCCATTCAGCTACTGTGACCACACAAGGCCTGTCTCGACATGCCAGTGTCTCGATGGGTTCAAGCCAATTGGTGACCTCAACTCTTCCAGAGGGTGCCAACGAAATGAAGAGCTGAAATGTGGAAAAAAGAATTCTTTTGTTACCCTGCCTGGGATGAAGTTACCAGACAAGTTCTTGCACATTAAGAACAGAAGCTTCGACCAGTGCGCAGCCGACTGTAGCGACAGCTGCTCGTGTTTGGCATACGCCTACGCCAACTTGGGCGCTGCTGGAACCATGAGCGATCCATCCAGGTGCTTGGTTTGGACTGAGGATCTTGTTGACATGGGGAAAGCACTTAGCTTTGGAGAAGACTTGTACCTCCGACGTGCTGATTCCCCAGGTACCGTGCAATTCTCTGTCCACTTCTGTATACCTGCATAACATTTGTGCTCTTAGTGTACCACTTCATGACCTCTCCAAACAGACATAAATTTTGCATCAAACAAATCATAAATATATTTTATACAAGAGTTAATTACATTTCAGGAAAAGGACTTGCATATGGGTACAACAAAATAAATAATAATCATACCAAGAATATGCAAATTCAAATCATGCCAGAAAATTGATTACAAACACCACGGCCAAACCTCCCAATTTCAAAACCAGTAAGGTGACCAATTCACATCATTTCTCTCCGGGTCATGAGACCAAGAAAAACCTTTGGCAAATGGTTCATTTCCCGGTCCTTAGGAGGTACCTAGAATTTTTTGTAATTAGCTAGTTATAATTTGCTGGTGCCGTTCGTTCAGAAAAAATTTCTGGTGCCTCTCGGTACCTTCCAAGGACAATAAAACACTCTTGGCAAATAGTTCCAAGAGGACAGACCGTGTACCACAGGGTGATGCACAAGATGGTCTTCGTTCCACGGAATGACCCCCCAAAAGCTACGACCTGGGTAGTGGGAATGCAAGTTGTCTGTATTGAAACATTGATGGCGGCATCTCTATCACTACTCAAATGTCCAATCTATTCCACACTAGTAGCAGTTTTTCCTTCCACGCACAGACACGCTGCATTCTTGGCCACTCATCATGTTTGATTTTGATCCATTAAACCCACATTTTGAATGGATGGTATAATTCTTTCTCTATATATGCTACTTTCTTCACACTTCAGAGGCAAGAGAGCTCTAATGGGCATGGCCTGCTTTCCACTTTTTTTCCTCATTTTCTTGATCTTGGGTTCTTTCTGCCAGTCCAAAGACCAACTGACACAAGTAAACCCGCTCTCACCCAGTGACATCCTTGTCTCCAAAGGTGGGGACTTTGCTCTTGGCTTCTTCTGTCCAAACAGCTCCAACCGGAACTTGTACCTTGGAATCTGGTACCATAATATCCCCAAGCGCACCGTCGTTTGGGTTGCCAATCGTGATAGCCCAGTCACCAATCCTTCATCAGCGAAGCTCGCCATCACCAGCAGTCCAGAGATGGTATTGTCTGACTCGAAGGGTCGCACCCTTTGGACAACGGCAAACACCACCATCACTGGAGGTGCTGAAGCTATTGCGGTTCTCCTCAACTCGGGAAACCTTGTGCTCCGGTTGTTGAATGGAACAGAGGTATGGCAAAGTTTTGACCACCCAACCGACACCATGCTTCCAACCATGAGATTCGTCCTGGGCTACAAGGGACAGGTGGCCAGGCGCCTCATTGCATGGAAAGGCCATGATGACCCATCTACTGGGGACTTCTCATATAGCCTTGATCCTAACTCACACCTTCAAGATGTCATTTGGCACAACACAGCGCCATATTGCCGCACCAACGTGTTCAGCGATATGTTGGTGGGAGGCGCAGTATACCAAAACCAGAGACCTTCCTGGGTCCTATACCAAACTAGGGTCAGCACAGAGGATGAGCTCGACCTCATATACTCGGTCTCTGATAATGCTCCTTACACACGATTAGTGATTGGCTATACCGGCAAGTTGAGTTTCCAGAGTTGGAACAACAACACGTTGTCATGGACAGTCAATGATGAGGGGCCCACTGGCTGCGACTTCTATGCCTCATGTGGCCCGTTCGGCTACTGTGACTTCACGGAGAAGCTCCCAATGTGTAGGTGTTTCGATGGGTTTGAGCCTATTGATAATTTCAACTCTTCAAGAGGATGCCAGAGAAAGTTAGTGCTAAAATGCCAAGAAGAGTATCATTTCGTGACCTTACCTGGGATGAAGGTTCCCGACAAATTCCTGCACATTAGGAATAGAAGCTTAGACCAGTGCGCATCTGAGTGCAGCAGAAATTGCTCATGTACTGCGTATGCATACGCTGACATGAGTGGTGCCAGCACTATGACCGACACGTCAAGGTGTTTGGTTTGGTTTGGGGATCTAGTTGATATGGGGAAGGATAAGATTGGTGAGAATTTGTACCTCCGGCTTGCCGATGCTAATTCTCCAGGTATACGGACTCTCTTGTCCAAATTATTTGCTGCTCTGTATGCTGTGTCATGGCCATTCTAAATGGAAATTAAGATTTGAATTTCCTTGGCATGAAAGAAACAATTTGCATCATTTAGAATACATTTCTCACAAAGAACATTTAGAATGCACTTCTCTAAAAAGACAGGTTACTTCTGCAAATACTAAAAAATCAGGTGAACTTGACCATACATGATCTCTAGTACTTCCTTCCAATTATATACAACTGAGTATGGTTCTAAAACTTCAAATTTATATGTACTTTCACATTGAAATAGTTAATTGGAAGTATGTTTACAGTGCATAAATTACACCTTGTATACTTGGACTAAGAGAGTAGTATGACAGAGTGCCAATGCTACTATAATAAAAAAAATGAATCACATTGACAATCTCCAAAACTTAGTAATGTTTCATACCGTAAATCTGTGTAAAAGCTTGTGTGAGACAATATCAATTAACAACAATACCAAAAGGCTAACAGTAATGGTGCTGGTGTTACTGTTTGGATGTATCTAGGATTAGGATTCTTGGTAAAAAGTTAACTGATCGTTTAAGAAAAAGTGTTCACAGATCCATCATTTTAGGAGTGGAGTGTTCACAAATTAGTCACAGTAAAAGTCACAATATTGGAGTGATGCTTTATGGCTTATGCAATCAAATATAATGGGGTGCATTTTCGCATGCAGCTCAAAATAAGAGGGATATAGAAAAGATTCTTGGTAAAAAGTTAACTGATCGTTTAAGATGAAGTGTTCACAGATCCATCATTTTAAGAGTGGAGTGTTCACAAATCAGTCACAGTAAAAGTCACAATATTGGAGTGATGCTTTATGGCTTATGCAATCAAATCTAATGGGATGCATTTTCGCATGCAGCTCAAAATAAGAGGGATATAGAAAAGATTTTACCTACGGTTATAGCATGTTTGCTACTGCTCTCAGGCACAGCCCTTGCCTGGAGATGCAAATACAGAGGTACAATAAACAAAAACCTATGTTTTCCAACATGCAACATTGTGGTGTAAATGTAAGAGAAGAGTTGCATTGACGTTTTTAGCAGCAGGAAAATGGCACACCAAAGAAGCCCAGAAGAGAATGATGCTAGAATACTTGCGTTCTACTGATGAAACTGCGGATATGAATATAGAATTCCCATTTTATAGCTTCAAGGACATTGTTGTGGCAACGGATAACTTTTCTGATTCCAATATGATTGGAAAGGGAGGTTTTGGCAAAGTTTACAAGGTACAAAGCAAAAAATTGTCACTTGATATCTACAAAGATAGAAATTTATAATATTAATTAATTGTTCTCTAACCCTGTAATGGGAAAATCAAGCAGGGATTGTTGAATGGTACCAAGGAAGTAGCCATCAAGAGACTTAGTAATGGCTCTGGACAGGGCATTGAAGAGTTCAGGAATGAAGTGGTCTTGATTGCAAAACTGCAGCACAAGAACCTAGTTAAGCTTCTCGGCTGCTCTATTCACGAAGTTGAGAAGTTGTTGGTTTATGAATACTTGCCCAACAAAAGCTTAGATTACTTCATCTTTGGTAAATTGACTTAGTATTTTAAGTTCTTACACTCTGAAAATCATTAATAAAAATAAAAATGAATATGCAAATATATGCCTTGTCATATGACTTGTTCACATTCCTATTATTAGATTCAGCAAGAAAACCAACACTACAGTGGCCTACAAGGTACAAGATAATCCAAGGGATAGCAAGAGGAATTCTTTACCTCCATCAAGACTCCAGACTAACAATAATTCATAGAGATCTCAAAGCAAGTAACATTTTGTTAGACAAGGAGATGATGCCTAAGATATCAGATTTTGGTATGGCCAGGATATTCTGTGGTGATCAGCGGCATGCAAATACTAACCGGGTTGTTGGGACATAGTAAGTAACCCTTGCACTACCTAATTTCAGAGACTTATCTGGTTGCACTTGTTGAATTATGCAAACCTCATGCGCTGGTGACTCCTTTGCACAGTGGTTACATGTCCCCTGAATATGCAATGGAAGGTGCATTTTCAGTTAAGTCAGACACCTACAGCTTTGGTGTTCTACTGTTGGAGATTGTGAGTGGATTAAAGATCAGCTCACCACATCTTATCACGGATTTCCCTAACCTTATAGTATATGTAAGTACTGGGTGATGTTCCCTATCCAGTTCTACAAGTACCTGTGAAAATATATTCACTTGCTGAGAAAATTACCTCTCTGTTCAGGCATGGAACTTATGGAAGGATGGGAATATAGAAGATTTGGTGGACTCATCTGTTAAAGACAATTGTACGCTAGATGAAATTTCACGGTGCATCCACATAGGACTCTTGTGTGTTCAAGATAGTCCGGACTATAGGCCACTCATGTCAGAAGTTTTGACCATGTTGGAGAACAAAACCATTCAGCTCCCAATACCAATGCAACCTGTGTATTTTGCACGTAGGGATGCTGAGCCTGGAAGAGTCTGCAATAATAGGGTAACGTCACTGAATGTTATGAGCTTTACGGAGATAGAAGGACGCTAGATGTTGACATGGATATGTGAACTTCAGACATGCCAACATATCAACTCAACTTATCAGCCATGGTATAGTGTTTTCCTCTTACAACAAAACAGTCCAAAACAAAGTTGGCTTACCCGCAGAAATCATCCGCCAAACAGGCTCAAGTTGAGCTTATTGCAGCAGAACACTAGGTTCAAGTTGAGGGTATGGAAAAAGGAAATTACTGCATCTTATTTATTAGATATTGATGACATTTATATCAACATGCTTCATTTCAGACTAGTATTCCTACTCCAAAAGAGGTTGCTTTTTACTATCTTCAGTTACTCTGTTATCTACCAGCATAAGAGTTTTTTCCCCTATCCTTGGATTGTTCTGAGTCAGCATATTTTCAATAACGCTAGTCAATTGTCACGTGGTCCACTTTGTTTGGTTATTTTGGTAGACTAGAAGAATTAATAAATCCACAAAGTTCAGATAAAATAGTCCGTAACATGTTCAGAGTCGTTTTCAGCATTGTCGCACACTGCAACCTAATCAGTGCTTCAGGGACCATGTCGAGATTAGAGAGAACCAATGTAGTAGTAGTACCTGTCCTCATGATTGCGACCATGCATGGCGAACACGGCGTCGTATCGCCATGGGGAGATCGGCAGCAAGGGCCCATTGGCTATGAACCTATACAACGACGGGAGGAGGCGCCGGAATACTTGACTCCCTTCACGAGTTCCTCCTCTCAAACCTTGTGGCACGGCCACGTAACCTCTGCTGGTACGCCCCTTAGGCTGCTTGGCCTCCACCGCCACTGCCGACAGCCGCCTTTGCCGCCATTGACCGGCAGCGGCGGTCCGGCGGACGCCGACCAAACTCTCGTTAGATGTATCATCAGTTCATCACAGCCCAAAGGGAAGGGAATGACGACCGGAGTTTTTTTTCCCCCAATATCCACTTTCCTCCCAAGACAAATGGGCCACTTACAGCTCATTTTAGGCAGATTTTGCGGGCCGTCCTCGGTACAGTTTTTTTTAAATGCAGCTGTTTGTAGTACCCAGCCCAAAGGGAAGCGACTGACTGATCCAATATCCACTTGGTGAGTACTAGTTATATAGATTTATGTTTCTCAAAAAAAAATTGTATAGATTTTGTGTTTCTCAAACAAAAGTTATATAGATTAATAGTAGTTTTGTTTCATGTGGCAACCCCTCTAGCTGCTGCTGAAAAAAAATAAGCAGCCTACGATTAGAGGGAGCTCATTGAGGTTACAACTTACCCATTCGCTGTGACCTGTCAGCACCTGGAAAAACTTAGTTATGTACCGTCCCTACCCGTGTTCCGTACGGTCTGTGCTACTGATCGTGAATTATAAATTTAATTTCATTTTTCTCATGGTATTCCAGCTTCCCTTTGGGACCACACGTTAGTCATAAATCCGCACCAAAGCACCATACGGATGGTCCGTATCGGATTTGTTTCCGTCGGCACCTGCTAGCAATGCAGCCGCTTGCCTAGGGATGCAAGGCCGGTTACCCGTAAACTCGCAAATAGGATAATTTTTTTAGGGTTATGCGCAAACCCATAAAAATGGCTTATTTACGAGTTCGTAGATAATCCGCCTTGCTTGCAACTACATAAAAATAAAGGACGACATACGAAAGACTCCAAGGACAAGCAAAGGAAGAGGAGTGAGAAGAAGGACGCATCGTCAAGCACCCAAGCAATTATGGTCTTCTTCGCTTAGCTTATCAGCACGGCTTATCGGCCATGATACAATGTTTTTATCTTACAACAAAATAGTCAGAAACATCAGTCGACTCATCAGCCGCAGAAACGATCAACCAAACAGGCCTTGATTGTGTGCTATGCTTAGATAACACCGAGGAGACTCTGTTTCACCTTTTCTTCGAATGTTCCTCTAGTATCTCTCGTTGGTTTTCCATTGGCTTTGTTTGGAACGTTCAAGGGAGTATCTTTCAGATGATCGAGCATCAGAGGAATATTCTGCAATTATCTTTCTTCATGGAGGTGTATATGATAGCAGCATGGTGCATTTGGAATGAGAGAAATATGTGGATCTTCAATGGCAAGACTCCATCGTTGGCAGCTTGGAAGCAGTCCTTCTCAATTGAAGTTAAACTTCATTTGCACAAACTTAGCCCTGTTTACCACTTGTCTGTAATGAATTGGCTCAACAGATTATAGTCCCTTCTGCTTTTTCCCCTATTAGGCTCCCCCTTTAGTTAGCTCTTGGCTAACTCCTTTGTAAGTTTTCTGGTTCACACTCTTTCTCCTTTTATTTAATACATTTTCAGTGTGTTGGGGAGCTTTTGCTCCACAGTTTTCGGTAAAAAAACAGGCCTTGATTGTGTTCGTTCAATAGTAACTTGGTTCGATGTTGACTGCCTGTGTTCTTTTAGAGGGAGCTCATCGAAGTTTGATATCAATGGTGGATAGTTTGGGTACCCATAGAGGTAGCATCTCTCTCTCTCTTTGGGCGGCCTTATGACTGTTTCTAAAGTCGGCTGAACTGTTTGGCAACAACTGCTCGTTTTCCTAAAAAAACAACCGCGCCAACTCATCTGTGTAAAGATTGCCTATTTGCGAAGGAAGTTTGAGAGCTTGCAAAACAATGAACCTTTATGTCGGATGTTGTAGCTGAACCGTCCAAAATATAAGAGATCAAGTACCAAAGTAGCCGACTTAACTGCCACTTGAAGCACTTGAGCCCATATAATCCCGGTAGTCCGGAAATCTCGAAGGATTTCTAACAATCGTATATCCGACCCAGATTGCGCAAACTCAGGTATGCACATTCGAACGAGCCAACAAATTAAACGAAAAACTTGAAGTACGAAATAAAAGTTATTACAACGCTTTGTTCTAAATAAAGTAGTACTCGCGCCACAACACACGTGGCCAAATGAAATATTGTTTTGAAACTCGAACCCAAAGTCTTACTCCACGCTAATACCATTAATAGATAGGGGCGCCAACGAGATCATGTCCGACAACAGCAAAAGATGAGCTCGTAGAAGACCTTGCCCAAAGCCTACTCCTCTTCTCCCTCAACAGGATAGAGACAGTGCTTACAATAGCCAAAGTATACTTGGCCATCTGCAACAAACGGGATAAACCCTGAGTACGGGAATGTACTCAGCTAGACTTACCCGTCTAACTGAAAATAAAGACTCTAAGGATATGCATGACTATTTATGTGGATCTGGATAAACTTTGCTTTTGCGGAAACGCGAACAACATAAAAAACTTAAGAATAGAGATCAGCCATTTTCCATCCTATCATTATCTCTAGGTTTTGCACCTGTACTAGAGCACTCACTTGATCTAATCAAACAATATAATAAAACCATATCCAATTCCTTCATCAATATTTTAGTAGAACCATTACGATGTCACATGGAGTTGTACCATGGTGAAGCTCAGCATAATTTCCCACTATCCGGTGGGAGGCGGCGACTCGAATCGATATACAACCAGCTGGCAAGATTACCTTTAACACACGCCCACACTTCCCCCGTCGGGTCCATGCATTGGGTTACCGCTCAACAAAGTCCAGGTAGTACCGCCGGGATCTCAGTGTAATCCACCCAATTGGAGAAATCAGTTGGCCACCACGGGGCAGGTCATATCTCCAAACTAGAGGGTGCCAAAAGTAGGTTGAGAGTCGGCCCGGATAGTGTTTACTCTGCTTCGGGGTCGATACTCGCAACGGTCCCTATGTGAAAGGGCGCATTCAAAGATGTAAGAGGGCCACCATCGTATACAAACCTATACGATCCAACGGACGGACTGCCCCAAATCTAAACACTTGGTGCCCTTGCCTTTCAGTTGACCGCATTTCATTACTACCATTGGTTCTTTCCACGATAGCAAAATATAGCCAAACCGGATCGTATTACCCTCATGGGGTAATCATAACTATAAATGTAACCATTTATTCTAAGCAGGCTAAGCGGGTTTCTTTTACTTTTATTAACAGGGTAACAAGGTAGGTAATTCAATAGTCAAGGGAAAGCGATGCATCAATTTGGGATTCAATCAACTCCTGTCACCTAATGCATCACAGTAAAATACTAAGTAGATTATTGTAAATACTGGGAGGCTTAAGGATGCTCTGGGGCTTGCCTTGAGTAAAGGTAGAGGGGTGATGGTCAGGGGGACTCGGGAGGTTAGTGTCGAGCTCGTGGTACTCCTCGTTCAGCTCCTGCACCTCCTGGACATCCTTCCTCTGGAAGTGGCACCTGAGTTCCCCTACTGATTTCCCGGATGTTTTCAATGCATATAAGTAAACTTGATGGTGCAGGGATGATGTTTGAACAGGAATAAACACCCAAAGATTGCTTTTAGAGTTAACCTAAATATTCATTCTAGTTCCACCTTACCAGCAAGTCTATTTAAAAATTACTCAGAAAAAATCTACCAAATTACAGAGGACAGAGCAAACTACTGGATAACTGATAAATTTCACTTAAAGCAAATCTCCAAAACTGCAGTACAAAAAAATAATTTTTAAACAAAAAAAGCACTTTTAACTAGGCCCACTG
>CM039131.1:51470154-51524931 GCA_022036555.1 Microstegium vimineum | reverse complement strand
TTCCCATGCCCGGCAGCGGCGGTCCGGGGACGCGCCAACCTCGTTAGATGTATCATCAGTTCATCACAGCCCAAAGGGAAGGGAATGACGACCGGAGTTTTTTTTCCCCCAATATCCACTTTCCTCCAAGACAAATGGGCCACTTACAGCTCATTTTAGGCAGATTTTGCGGGCCGTCCTCGGTACAGTTTTTTTTAAATGCAGCTGTTTGTAGTACCCAGCCCAAAGGGGAAGCGACTGACTGATCCAATATCCACTTGGTGAGTACTAGTTTTTATAGATTTATGTTTCTCAAAAAAAAAATTGTATAGATTTTGTGTTTCTCAAACAAAAGTTATATAGATTAATAGTAGTTTTGTTTCATGTGGCAACCCCTCTAGCTGCTGCTGAAAAAAAATAAGCAGCCTACGATTAGAGGGAGCTCATTGAGGTTACAACTTACCCATTCGCTGTGACCTGTCAGCACCTGGAAAAACTTAGTTATGTACCGTCCCTACCCGTGTTCCGTACGGTCTGTGCTACTGATCGTGAATTATAAATTTAATTTCATTTTTCTCATGGTATTCCAGCTTCCCTTTGGGACCACACGTTAGTCATAAATCCGCACCAAAGCACCATACGGATGGTCCGTATCGGATTTGTTTCCGTCGGCACCTGCTAGCAATGCAGCCGCTTGCCTAGGGATGCAAGGCCGGTTACCCGTAAACTCGCAAATAGGATAATTTTTTTAGGGTTATGCGCAAACCCATAAAAATGGCTTATTTACGAGTTCGTAGATAATCCGCCTTGCTTGCAACTACATAAAAATAAAGGACGACATACGAAAAGACTCCAAGGACAAGCAAAGAAGAGGAGTGAGAAGAAGGACGCATCGTCAAGCACCCAAGCAATTATGGTCTTCTTCGCTTAGCTTATCAGCACGGCTTATCGGCCATGATACAATGTTTTTATCTTACAACAAAATAGTCAGAAACATCAGTCGACTCATCAGCCGCAGAAACGATCAACCAAACAGGCCTTGATTGTGTGCTATGCTTAGATAACACCGAGGAGACTCTGTTTCACCTTTTCTTCGAATGTTCCTCTAGTATCTCTCGTTGGTTTTCCATTGGCTTTGTTTGGAACGTTCAAGGAGTATCTTTCAGATGATCGAGCATCAGAGGAATATTCTGCAATTATCTTTCTTCATGGAGGTGTATATGATAGCAGCATGGTGCATTTGGAATGAGAGAAATATGTGGATCTTCAATGGCAAGACTCCATCGTTGGCAGCTTGGAAGCAGTCCTTCTCAATTGAAGTTAAACTTCATTTGCACAAACTTAGCCCTGTTTACCACTTGTCTGTAATGAATTGGCTCAACAGATTATAGTCCCTTCTGCTTTTTTCCCCTATTAGGCTCCCCTTTAGTTAGCTCTTGGCTAACTCCTTTGTAAGTTTTCTGGTTCACACTCTTTCTCCTTTTATTTAATACATTTTCAGTGTGTTGGGGAGCTTTTGCTCCACAGTTTTCGGTAAAAAAACAGGCCTTGATTGTGTTCGTTCATAGTAACTTGGTTCGATGTTGACTTGCCTGTGTTCTTTTAGAGGGAGCTCATCGAAGTTTGATATCAATGGTGGATAGTTTGGGTACCCATAGAGGTAGCATCTCTCTCTCTCTTTGGGCGGCCTTATGACTGTTTCTAAAGTCGGCTGAACTGTTTGGCAACAACTGCTCGTTTTCCTAAAAAACAACCGCGCCAACTCATCTGTGTAAAGATTGCCTATTTGCGAAGGAAGTTTGAGAGCTTGCAAAACAATGAACCTTTATGTCGGATGTTGTAGCTGAACCGTCCAAAATATAAGAGATCAAGTACCAAAGTAGCCGACTTAACTGCCACTTGAAGCACTTGAGCCCATATAATCCCGGTAGTCCGGAAATCTCGAAGGATTTCTAACAATCGTATATCCGACCCAGATTGCGCAAACTCAGGTATGCACATTCGAACGAGCCAACAAATTAAACGAAAAACTTGAAGTACGAAATAAAAGTTATTACAACGCTTTGTTCTAAATAAAGTAGTACTCGCGCCACAACACACGTGGCCAAATGAAATATTGTTTTGAAACTCGAACCCAAAGTCTTACTCCACGCTAATACCATTAATAGATAGGGGCGCCAACGAGATCATGTCCGACAACAGCAAAAGATGAGCTCGTAGAAGACCTTGCCCAAAGCCTACTCCTCTTCTCCTCAACAGGATAGAGACAGTGCTTACAATAGCCAAAGTATACTTGGCCATCTGCAACAAACGGGATAAACCCTGAGTACGGGAATGTACTCAGCTAGACTTACCCGTCTAACTGAAAATAAAGACTCTAAGGATATGCATGACTATTTATGTGGATCTGGATAAACTTTGCTTTTGCGGAAACGCGAACAACATAAAAAACTTAAGAATAGAGATCAGCCATTTTCCATCCTATCATTATCTCTAGGTTTTGCACCTGTACTAGAGCACTCACTTGATCTAATCAAACAATATAATAAAACCATATCCAATTCCTTCATCAATATTTTAGTAGAACCATTACGATGTCACATGGAGTTGTACCATGGTGAAGCTCAGCATAATTTCCCACTATCCGGTGGGAGGCGGCGACTCGAATCGATATACAACCAGCTGGCAAGATTACCTTTAACACACGCCCACACTTCCCCCGTCGGGTCCATGCATTGGGTTACCGCTCAACAAAGTCCAGGTAGTACCGCCGGGATCTCAGTGTAATCCACCCAATTGGAGAAATCAGTTGGCCACCACGGGGCAGGTCATATCTCCAAACTAGAGGGTGCCAAAAGTAGGTTGAGAGTCGGCCCGGATAGTGTTTACTCTGCTTCGGGGTCGATACTCGCAACGGTCCCTATGTGAAAGGGCGCATTCAAAGATGTAAGAGGGCCACCATCGTATACAAACCTATACGATCCAACGGACGGACTGCCCCCAAGTCTAAACCACTTGGTGCCCTTGCCTTTCAGTTGACCGCATTTCATTACTACCATTGGTTCTTTCCCACGATAGCAAAATATAGCCAACCGTGATCGGTATTACCCTCATGGGATAATACTATAACTATAAATGTAACCATTATTATTCTAAGCAGGCTAAGCGGTTGCTTTTACTTTTATTAACAGGGTAACAAGGTAGGTAATTCAATAGTCAAGGAATGCGATGCATCAATTTGGGATTCAATCAACTCCTGTCACCTAATGCATCACAGTATAAAATACTCAAGTAGATTAATTGTAAATACTGGGAGGCTTAAGGATGCTCTGGGCTTGCCTTGAGTAAAGGTAGAGGGCTGATGGTCAGGGCACTCGGGGAGGTTAGTGTCGAGCTCGTGGTACTCCTCGTTCAGCTCCTGCACCTCCTGGACTCCTTCCTCTGGAAGTGGCACCTGGAGTTCCTCTACTGATCCTGGATGGTTGCAATGCATATAAGTAAACTTGATGGTGCAGGGATGATGTTTGAACAGGAATAAACACCCAAAGATTGCTTTTAGAGTTAACCTAAATATTCATTCTAGTTCCACTTTACACAGCAAGTCTATTAAAGATTACTCAGAAAAATCTACCAAAATTACAGAGGACAGAGCAAACCTACTGGATACTACTGCATAAATTTCACTTAAAGCAAATCTACCAAACTGCAGCTACAAAAAGATGAATTTAAATGCAGAAAAAGCACTTTGAACTAGGCCTACTGGCTAACAGGGTGAAACATGCTATAACTTATTTTTAACAGGTTTTTTGCTTAGAAACATATGTATCAAGAAAGTTCCATGATCAACACTACCAGATTATTTTCTATATGATTTTCCAAAAAAACCCTAGAAAAGAACACTTGAACTACAAGTATCTTTTCTGCCATATAAAATACCACATATTATATTTTTACTAGACATATCATGGTACAAAGAGGCTACAAAAAAAGTTTCATGATTTATCTAAGCATAGATTTACCACAGGAATAAATCTAAGAAAGCAGCAGAAAACACATTTTAATAGGTATTAATTATTTCTTCACAGAAGCATGACATCATATATTTTTACTAGCTTACACACAGGATGAAAAAGCTAGCATAAAAATCTTACATTTTTATTTGATCATTTCATACAGAAACACATTTAACTTTGATAAATGTAGAAAAGAACAATTTAAACATTAGTACTGAAGACATTCTCCAAAAATTACTTTTATATTTTTAACAGGAATATATTTATTTATAGAGCCTAACACAAATTATTTCGCCATTTTAGGGTTTACCAAACTCCAGATATAAAATAAACAAGCACTAATACATTTACTGAAAATCGGAAAAAGGAAAAACATTTCTGAAATCGGCCCACGGTGAACAGTGTGTGGGCTCGGCCCAGTGCGCGCGGGAGGACGAGATGACAGGCGGGCCCGCGGTCAACACTGGCCCACTTGGCAGTGAGCCAGGACAGAGCACCGGCGTTGACCGGCGTTTTCTCCGCCGGCGGTGAGCTCGTCGGCGGCGGTGCGGTGCTTGACGTGCTCGTGGTGACGTCGCGAAGCGACTGGGGTGCTTGTTGAACCAGCGCGACCGTGTAAGTGGCCGGCGGCGTGCGGTGGCGGAGCAGTGCGGCGATGCGACGCGGCGGGGCCGTAACCGGCGGTGTTAGGCTTGGCTAGCGGTTGCGTGAGCACCACGGTGATGCGGTGAGTGCGGCGCAAGTGTTGGTTGGGCCAGAGGAGCTCTGAGGAGGTCTGGCCACATGCGAGCTCTGCGGCGGCGGCAATGGCGCATGGTGCGCGACGACACGGCGATTCAGGGCAAGACAGGGTACGCAGTGTGGTGTTCTCACCTTGCTAGGGGAGGGCGATGCTGCCACGGAGATGGAGGCGACGGGCGGGTCGGAGGTGAGGGAACTCGGCGTGGCGGTTGCAGTGGCGACTGAGGGCCGAGGAACGGCGGTGGCGTTCCGGCTGTGAGCGAGGCTCGGCTGTCGGAGCTTGGGCGAGCGTGGCGTGTGCGACGTGAAGGCGAAGCGAATGTGTGCGAGATGGATCGAGCAGAGAAGCTCGGGTGGAGGCGAATTTGAAAAGGGGGCGCTGCGGCGCTCGGTGCGCTCGGCGCGGCGAGAGCGGAGGCAGAGCGAGCGAACGAGCAAGTGAGCGTGTGTGTTTGCGGTTGCGAGAGGGAGAGGGGGTGTAGGCGCTTCCTCTGGCGTGGTCGTGGCCGACCGGCGCAGCCGGGGGGCCTCGACGCGACGGCGGGGTTGTGTGGTGGCGTGGACAGCGGCGCGGTGCCAGGTTGCGGCGTGCGGCGAGAGGGCGTGTCTGTGCGCTCGCGCTTGGTCCTCGCGCCGTTAGCGCGGATTCGCGCTCGAGTGCGAGCGGGACAAGGCGGTGAGAGGGCGAGCAGGGGGGTGTCAGCGCAGTGCCGCAGCGAGAGCGGCGCGCTGCTACTGGCGAGTCGACGGCGTACGGCAGTGGCATTGCGCCACGCGGCACGGTGCCGGCGTGCGGCGCGGCCGGTGGAGGCCGGGACGCGACGGGGCGGCAGCGCGGCAGTGCGGCAGCGGGCGACAGCGGCTGAGCGCGGAGCATTCTTGGCTCGAGCGCCATTTTGCGCGGTGCGCGCTCAGACGCGATCAAGACGGAGCAGGGAGTTGTGCTGCGGCGGCGTAATGGCGACGCGACAGCACGACGCGACGGCACGGCGCAGCGCAGCCTGCGGCGCGGCGCAGAGCGGTAGGGCTGACGGCATGGCGCGGCGCAGGGCGGCAGGGCACAGCGAAGGGCACGTGAGCGGCTCGCGACTTTCGGCGCGGCGCAGAAATCGGCCGCCACGCGGCAGCAACGCCGGCGTACGGCGTGGCCGTGTCGGGTGCTGCACGCGGAGAGCGCAGGCGTGCCGAGCGCGTGCGGGGGCACGGGCGCGGGCGAACGCGAGCGGGCCGGCGCGAGCGAGTGGGCCGAATGGGTTGACTCGGCCCGTTCCAGATTTCTTTTCCCTTTTCCATTTTCTTGTATTTGTTTCAAACAGAATTTGTTTCAAAATAGTTTCAAAAACTCCAAATTTGAACTTGCTGCTTAAACCAAAGTTGTTCGAATAATATACTCTATATTATTCATGTAGGTCATATTTCTGAAAACTCTTATTTTCAAGTTGTAGATTTAAAGTTAATTAAACAATTTGAGAAAAGATTACTTTAACTTTTGATTAGGAACTAAACTTAATAAACAATTTTAAAAAGCAAGAGCATATAAACTCCTATTCAGTTCTAATTTCATAAATAACAAAAATCCATATGAAATGATGTCATAAGATAAACATGAATGCAATGAAATGCTTATGCTTAGTGGGTAATGATGATCCTAATGCAAGCTTGACACATGGTGTCACAAATGTCGACATAGTTAGGTCATTTGATTTTCTAATAAATTCTGGAATGTAGAATATGAAGGTGGTAAAAAATCATAGAAGAAACTTTGAAGGAAGTATAATCTATTTTTTTTGGAACATCTATAAGGAAAGAAACTGGAGACATTCAACAACCAGCTCTAAGGCCATGACAAGTTGCAAACCTAAGGCAAAGATGATATCCTACAATACCGCAAGGCAATGTTACCAAGGAGTGATGCACCAAGCCATTAAGCCATTAGTAGGAAACACTATTTTTTTTCTTAGTGTGTTTCTCTTGGTCTTTGGTGTTTTCAGTTGTGTTCAGTAGTGGCTGTTCCATGGTACAAGTAGAAGTAGTGCGAATCTGTAGCGTCGTGTATGTGTAAACTTTGTTTTATTTTCTTTTTATGTCTAATAAAATCCACTGCAAAGTTTTTCCGTCTTTTTTCTAAAAAACAACCCTCCTATTTCTGGGCAATTGCTTTACGATCAATTCTAACTGACGAAATCGAAAAACTGACGAGGCCCAGGCCGCTATTTACTGCAGCAACGGAAAACAAAAAAATATTTGCCTGGCATGACGTGATCAGTGCACACACGGTGCTGATTCAATTCATACCATGTACACATTCGTCAGTTTCAGTTTTTCCCTATTGCGTGAGTTTCAGTTTCAGTTTTTCCTCTGGCTATATTGTCAGTCTTTATTCGTGACTTTTAGTTTTTTTCCCCTGTCCATATTGTTATTCTAAGTTTTCCACTGTGTCCATATTGCGCGAGTTTCAATTTCCCCTGTCCATATGTTTATTCTCAGCCGTCAATGCATCAAACGGACGTGTTCACGAAAAATAAATTTATAGGGTATGATTATCACTCAAACAGGCAAATTGACAGTATCACCAGAGTGAAATCTGGGAAATGATCCAAGGCAAAATTAATCACCATCCCATTGGAACTTGAATGACTTAGCCATAGCACAAATAAAACCGAGTGTCATCATACATCCATATCCAAAACACGTACACGCATCATATGGCATATATAACCTAGCCTTTTTTACGACACCGATAAGATTAAACCTAGCTACTTGCTCATGTTATTTAGCTAGCAAATAGATCACGGAAGAACTTGTAGGTGGAGGCATTATGATGATCGATCGGAGGCCAGCAATGTGTGCAAAACTGCAAACCACTGTTAGGAGCACGCCAACTATGATGCAAACTGCAGGTCATGTGACATGCCAAAAGCATCCCCATTTATCTGTTAGCACAT
The DNA here is from genome assembly GCA_022036555.1 of Microstegium vimineum. Classification (NCBI taxonomy): domain Eukaryota; kingdom Viridiplantae; phylum Streptophyta; class Magnoliopsida; order Poales; family Poaceae; genus Microstegium; species Microstegium vimineum. Next base: position 51,517,253 of record CM039131.1, on the reverse strand, counting down.
ATCCCATTTATTTTTAGCAATTATCAACGGGTTTACCAAATTGCAAATGACATTAAATAATAATGCACATCTGCATTCTATCTAGAGATAAAACAAGAAAACAAATGAAATGATGACTCACCCAGTTGATGAACCAAGAGAGGCTAAACGTCTTTGGCTTCTTAATTTTCAACCACAGAATGCAGGGAAGCTGTTTGGTCGTGCAGTGATTTTGGTTCAGTCAAAATTAGCATAGTACATCAAGACGTACATGAAGTGCTTAGATGGATCTCTCACATAGTAGGTTGTCGGCGCAAATGTGAAGCCCGAAGAACCCTAGCAACCCCCGAAGAACGGCACATACGACACAGATGCATGGAGCAACAAATAAATGATGAACATAATACTCCAATTTGATAGGTTTTTCGTAGAAACTACACTATAAATGTAATCAGATCAGATCAGTCAAATCGGGCGCGTTGAATGTATAAGTACTTACCAACAATAGATGAGCGAGCGTGCTATCAAACGAGGGGCAGGCCTGACCTGAACAAGATCGAGTTTCTTCACCAGGAAACGTCTCAAGCATGTCGAACACCGGCATGGCGTAGATCTCTATATATGTTGTGTCATCGGTCGATCACAAGGAATTAAGGTATGTATCGGTCACCACCAATTCATGCAATAACACGTGGCGCATGAGATTTTGGGACCTGGTAGCTGCCGAAAACGTGGACGACGACGAAGATGTTGGCAGTGGCAATGAGCCTGCGTGGCTTCTCGAGGGTGATGAGAATGTTGTCTCGACGCCGTTGCCGAAGACGTAGTAGCCGACGAACGCAACTGGGAGAGGTATATAGCAGATCGCGACGACGTTGTAGGCGAGGACGACGCGTACGCCCTGCCACATGCATGGGCTTCTTGGACGGCTTGTCGGGCGGCACCATCTCGATCTGCGACGGCACAGAGTGACAGAGGGGCGCCCGCGCGGGACTATTCCAGCCCAAGGAAAGTGATCTTCTAAGCCCAATAGGTCTCAGTAGGCTCCAGTGCTTATGGCCCAAATTTGTGCCCTATCAGCCCACGCCTTCAGAAAACGGCATCTCCCCTTTTTGGTGCTTAACCTACCCCAAATCACTCAAAAGAAAACGCGCCCTACCAAACGCTGCTGCGTAGGTTAAGTCCCTACCATATATACAGCAAAAAATGTTAAGTGTGAATATAAATGACATCGTTTCACAAAAAAAAAAGATAGCTGTTAAAAAAATCAATGGTACATACTTAACACGTTTATTCGTTCATATAGAGCCCTATAAAACACACACTACACAATCCGTAAAGGTTATACCATGATACAACCAAAAAACCATAGCAACATTTACCAGTTATTTTAAACACATACATTCCTTCATATATGGCAGGCAGCTACTTCCGAACAGCTTTTACGCACAAGTAATCGGGCGAGTCAATTTTGAAAAGGCTGAGCGGGCCTACTACTTGCGTGCTGCCAGAACCGGCATCCGAGTCCTTGAGCTCGCAGAACTGGCGCTCTGCCACGAGGACGACTTCACCCTGCCTGCATGAGTGCGGTGGCCGCGCCAGCTTTTATGTTTCGCCTCTTCAGCACGAGGTCGATTTACCATTCGATGCTGAGCTTGATGACCCCGGAAAGATAGAGGCAGCTTTGATAGCTCCCTCTCTTGTCCTTTCTGCTCTTCTCAAATTTCGATGCAAACTTCACTGAAGCTGCCGCGGTGGCATCCTTCGGCAGAGGGAGGCAAGAGCCGCACTCCGAGGCCTATCTTTTTGCGGTCTTCTTCTCTTCAGCAACTCTCTTTTTTGGCTCTACATAAAAACACAAACAGGTGGTAAGAAATGTGGTGATTGCATGGCCATGGTGGGAATAGTTGTTTAATTTATAGGAATTCTTGGATGACCTAAACGATCGCGGAGTGCTCTGTTCAGAGCATAATCATCAGAGTGCCGGCTGTCAGAGAGTCGTTGAAGGCGAACTAAAATGGCTCAGCTTTTTTTTTCTTCTTCCGAAATCCTCTTCTGGTGTTCAACCCGATACATGGATCCGCGAGCTTGTCTCTATCTGGAGGAGATGTGGAAAAAAACATCATGCATTTTAAACAAAGGGTTTCCCATAAATAAAATAAATCTTTACAGGGTTGAACCTTCTTCTGCTGGCAGCAGTAATGTCTCTGCATCCTCAACTCAAATCTTCTGTTTTCTTCTGAGCCCCACTGATTATGACATATTCATATTCTTTGGGTCAGCTGAATGACAATTTCATGCTTGCAACAAGGTGATTTCAGGGTGAAGCTCCATATCTGTCAAGTAGACATTTGGTGAAACAATGTCAGAACAGCATAGGGAGAAAGTGATTTAGAAGAATGTGTAAAATCAAACAGCAGAAGGTTATGGAAAGCTCTAGGCATTTCTCAACAAATAGTTTTTTTGCAAAATCTAAAAAAAAAAATAGTTTTTGCAAATTTGTGTGACTAGTAAATAGCAGCACTGAACATCAGTTGCAATAGTTTAATAAAATTATCTTATTTTTAATGATTTGTTTATGAAGGACAAGCAGCACTCAGGTCTGAAGCTAATTCTTTAGTTAAAAATTTTTGAATCATTTATCTTCAACTTCGTCAGAAAGAAAATAGGTCAAACAACAATACAATGACCTAATGAAGCCCATACCAAGGAAATATGTAATGACACGAATGACATTAACAGTTGTTTTTCAAAAATTGGCCATGAGCCATTTGTTTAGAATGGGGAATAAACATTTTCATCAATACTAGTTTACTGCTTGCAACTCTTGAAAATACAACCATAACTAATTTAGCAGACATGTTCTCATCAATGATCACTGATTGGTAGGCGAGCAGATTTTAGGGCTGACTCTATTAATTATCACTCAGAACTTAGAGAGGCATACAGATAAGAAAAGATATGGTGGCCTCCTTTTGCTTAACATGGCATCAGGTAATGCCAATCCTATAGTCCCCATTGCAAACAAAAGAATCTAATAAATATTATTTCTCAATTCAAGAACTGATAAATACATTCTAATGCAAACTCACACAAATGTTATGAGGCACATCACTCAGACATTTGAAGGGCGACCCTGGTGCAAGCGGTAGAGCTTTACCGCCTGTGACCAAGAGGTCAGGGTTCAAGCCCCAGCCTTGCACATTTGTGCGGGAAAGGCTGTTGGCTATTTTCCCTTCCCCAGACCCCGCAGTGCGGGAGCCTACGGCACTGGGTACGCCCTTTTTTTTAGTTGGCAACCTCAACACAAATATCTTCAGTACACGTGCCTAAGTTTTACTGTTGGTCTAACCCCTTTTGCCAAGAAATTATGTCTCTATACTACTTTAAAATTTACTAAATCGTTATGAATACGATTGGCCATGTGAGGACCCTTGACAGGGAAAAAAATGCTAGTCCAGGAAAGAATATGAGGTGATCGGGTGAATATCAATGGGTGCTTCAGTTTGGTTCCTGGCTTAAGCTAAACCAATATACTGGGATTGTTAAGTAAATATTAAGGCTGATCTAACCTATGACAAAGGAAATTCAGAAGATTTATCACAATCATAAAGTACCAATCAATTGAAAAAAAAAATGAGAAGTCCTCTTATGCTTCTTCACATTGACGAGCAGAAAAGGTGCATAGCAATGCAAGTAAAAGATGTACAGTAATCAGTCAAATACCTTGGTAGAGTAATAATTTCCAACTTGTTTCTTCTCAGCATTAAATCTTACTCCCTTCGCTATCATGGAATTGCATCCACCACACCAAATGTTAAAAGGCATCTCAAATCTGCAAGATCAACCCAAGTGTATAATAAATCAATAGATGAAAAAAAAACTAGAATAATGGTTTTACCAAAGAAATATCTAATCCCATGCAAATAAGCAAAATCAAAAGTGAATGTGCATATGTTTACTTTATCTATCAGCCACTTTCAATAAACATATCATGAATTGCATCAAATTCAAGGCACAAGCACATAAAGTTAGGATCAATCTGCCAAACTGCTGTTGAAGAATGTTTAATGCTTCAAAATGTAATCAACCAACGACAAGTTATTAGGGAAGGATTAGGAAGAACATTCCTCAACTTGTTTGCACAAGTGTTCCATCCATACATGTCAGTCCTCAACTCTGTACTCTCTATTTGTTATTTACTCCCCCTATCAGCCACTTTCAATAAACAATCATAATTGCATCAATTCAAGGCACAAGCACTAAAAGTAGGATCAATCTGCCAAACTGTTGTTGAAGAATGTTTAATGCTTTAAAATGTAATAAACCAACGACAAGTTATTAGGGAAGAATTAGAAAGAACATTCCTTAACTTGTTTGCACACGTGTTCCATCCATGCATGTGAGTCCTCAACTCTGTACCTCTATTTGTTATTTACTACTCCCCCCCCCCCCCCCCCCCCCCCCCCCCCCCCCCCCCCCCCCCCCCCCCCGCAAAAAAAAAGTGTCCCACCATGAAACCTCACCCCAAAATCATACAAACAAACACGAGGACATACACAGAGAGGTCACAGCGGATCCATGTATAGCCTGTGGGTTTTATAGAATTTGCAATTATATATGTTAATCATGGAATGTTTGTGTTAATTGATTTAAAAATCTTGGCTCCACAGGTTTTGAACCCTGGATCCTCCACTGGTGTACATGACCACTTGTGTGTGATCAGATAAGAAAACAATGTAATGTTTCAGAAGAAAAAAAACCTTATAATCAGGATGCCCTGGTCGAGCTTCCTGGCCCGCTCCCTGAGCGCATGCTGACCATGGAACTTGTTCAGCCCACCCTGATCAGGCACAAACATCAGCAACAGCAGCACGAATCAGCAGCCACAACACATAATAACCAAAGTGAATAGCTACACGAAGCTTCATCGACGAAGAGATCCGTACCTTCTTGGGGCTCCATTCCGGAGGGTAGTAGAAGTTATCCGCTCTCGCCGCGGCGAGCGACGACTGCAGAGAACCAAAAGAATCAATCCGTCAAACAATCGAACCACCGGCGAATAACCAAGCATCATGCCCCCGACCGGCATGGCTTTTCCACCAGATTTAAGACAGATGTGGACAAATATTCCGAGGGAGGCGGGAAGGGGGAAGGAGGGAATAGAACGAAGCCCCTAGGGTTAGATCTCCAACGTACCATGATTCCTCCTGGGTAGGAGAAGGGGAGAACGAGATCGGCAAAGATGCCAAGCTTCCGGCGGCGGCGGAGATGGCGAGCACGGCGTCGAACCGCGCTGGGCAGAACGGCGGCTGAGGACCGTGAAGGCGTGCAACGTCGGGAAGAGGGGCGGCGAGCCGGCGACTGTTTGACTCTCCACCCGTCTGTTTGGTTCGAGTAACGGAGGATAGGATGGTTCGCGTTGGTGACGCGGCTGCGACTCGGGCAATCGGGCCCGTAACCCTTTTTTTCGCCGCGGCTGCCAGAATGCGACTCGGGCACCGCCTGGGCTAAAAAAGGCCGCCTCCGCTACCACCCTTCAAAGCCCAATAGGTTCGACTGCTTAGAGCGTCCACTCTGTATGGGTCTAAGGTGTGTCTATACATTTAATACAACCATAGAATCAGGATCTTCACACTGTGAGCCTAAGTCTATATAGAACCTGCTCCCATGTATAGAACCGGGTCCTATCTCTCTCCTCTCTCACATTCTAGGTACTGCGGGACTCATTTATAGACCCAGCCTCTGGTTCTATACACTGTGAACAAATTAACATATGATGTCTTGTCATTGTGGGACCCATTTATAGACACATGTGTCTATACACTGCTGATGCTCTTATAGCCCAGATTTGAGCGCTGTCAGCCCCCCCCCCCCCCGATTCGGTGGCAGCCCAGCTGACCCAAATCTCCTCCAAAAGGAAGCGCGGCCGCACCGGTACCGTCGGCGAACACTGGCCGCTACGTAAGACTGTCTGCTATATTCGTCCTCTAAAAAGAATATTCCATCATGATCGGCGAGATTCTTTCCTCTATATATATTTCTCCCACACTCATTATTTTCTATATCTCATACTCTATATCAACTGACAACAATGAGACCCACATGTTTATAAATAAAATTTATCTAAATATATCCATGTGAGATCTTGTTTTGAAGGATTTATTGAAACGAATTTAATGGTGCAAACGAAATTTAATTTAGGATTTTGGTTTGTGAGTTATAGTATTTTTAGGGCCTGTTTGGCAGAGCTCCACGCAACTCTAGATCAAAAAAATAGCTCTGCTCCAAATTTTTTCGGCCAAACGGTTTTAGCTCTGCAAACTCCACCACAGATCTGCTCTACAAAAATGGTGGATCTACCCTGAGATCCATGGATTTGATGGAGCACCTCAAGGGTGCTCCACGAAATCAAGTTTCGTGGAGTTGATGAAAATTACCCACCGCTGCCATTGGTTAGTGGAAAATGATCGACTCATTTCTTTTTTTTTTCTTCCGGGACTTCCCTGTCACGTCTTCTTCCCCAGTTATGGTGCCTCCCCCGGCTGTCGCGCTGCCACCGACCGGCCCTCGTCGGCCGCCGTACGCGCCCTTGCCGGGCCACAACACCGCCGTCCGCGTCCTCCTGAAACCCACGGGCGAGTCACGGCGTGGCCACGCACTGGCCCCGTCCGGTCGTGCCCGCCCCGAGGCTGACGAATCGCTGGCTTGCTGGACAGGCCCTCGGTGGCCATGTCCTCTCGTGACCCTGCCACGAGCGTGAGGTACCTGCACACGGAAGAAAATGATTTTTCTTCTTCTTACGAGTAGGGCCAAGTTGTCAACAACATAGAAATGGGAACGGAGCTGTACCAAACACTTTTCAGGATCTCGGATCCACGGTGGAGCTGATATGTAGTGGAGTTGCGTGGATCTATGGATCTAGAGTTATTTTTCGAGAGCTGGAGCTCTGCCAAACAGGCCCTTATTTCGTTGAAATAACCACGCACGCAGACCGAGAATGCATAGTATAGGCACAGTACATACTCGTAGCATTTTTTTGATAGAAAGCAATATATTTCAGCAGCAAGCAGCTGCAATCAGTCTGATAGACTGAAGATGTACAAGAGATAGTGGTTCTAAAATAGAACACTGCCAGAGATGGTTACAAGAGAAGCAAGAGAAAGTGAACAGACAAATGCTCAGAGGTGGTAGCTTGGAAAGCCTGTCTAGCTAGAGCATCACCTGCGCCATTTAGAGTCATGTTGATTTTGTAAACATTGACCTGGTTGGAAGCAAAAAAGTTCCTGAATATCTGTGTGTATGGCTTGATTCTCCAATCTGTTGTGTTGAAGCTGTTTTGATGTTGGAGGATTTGTACTAGCTGTTGGCAATCAGATAGAAGACAGATGTTGTTGAAGCCCATCTTTTGGCAGCAAGATGTTGCTAAAGCCGCGGCTGCGGCTTTCGCCATAAGTACTGAGTGAACTCCAGAGACTTGTGCCTGTATGTGGATTGATTGTGTGGGTTGTACCTGTGAATTGATGAGAAGAATTCCTATACCTACCTTTCTGATGTTTGAATGTGGCTGATCAGGATCCAGGGACGCATCAATGTAGCAGGTAACGTCTTGGGCGTAGTTTTGCATGGCCTGAGTTCCTGTTTGTGTAGCTGGGTTACCTTGGTTGGCTGGTTGTGTATGATGAGCCGTCGTTGTTGCTTCCTCTGTGTTTTGATTGTCTGTGTCAACATGCAAAGTTATATTGTTGGTGTAGGAGGTTATGTGAGCCTGTGCTGCATGTTTTACCTGTGTGGTTGTCCATTGCTTCCTGTTAAAACGTAGATTATTCCTAACTTTCCAAATATACCACAAGGTAAATAAGGTATGTTGGAGGTCAGGATCTGTGATGTTAGTGGAGATAACTGTTTGAAGAGTTGTCTGAATGCTTTCAGATTGTGGTGGAATGTTGTTATACGTTATAACAGGGAATGTTGTTGACCATACCTCTCGAGGAAGAGCGCAGTGGAAGAAGAGGTGTGCATTTGTTTCGACCTGCCCACATGCATCACAGAGGTTGTTGATATTGTTGGAGTACCTGGCCGCTCGCTCAGCACTTGCCAGTGCATGTCTGATCAGACGCAAGGTGAAAGTTTTGATTAGAGGAGGTATTTCTTTATTTTTCCACGCTCTTTGGAGCAGCTATTTGGCATGTGGAGTGATACTGTGGGAACCTTGTTGCGGCAGTTGTGTCTCATTCGCCTGTGAGAGTAGCATGTAAATGTCTTTTGTAGTGCATCCTCCATTTCTAGATGTTGTCCACCTGTGAATATCATGTTCATTGCTCGGCACTATGTACATTGATGAAATAACCTGTACCGCCTCATTATCAAAGATGTTAGAGAGTAATTCCATATTTCAATTTTGGGTATTTTGAATCCAAAGGTAAACAACTGTTGAAGGCAGTGGCTAAACAGTAACAGGTAAAATTAAATGGTCGTGTATATTTTTCCAGATAGGACACCAGGGTGTAGACCAGATTGATGAGTTACCTGCATGTAGCTGAAGGACCGTGTTGTTGTGAAGATCCTTTTTTACCTGCATGATTGATGACCAGAAAACAGATTTTGGCCTAGTGGTGTTTGCAGTCCAGAAAGTGGCGTTAGGAAAATATTTAGCTTTTAGAATAAAAGTGAGAATGAGGTTTTTGTTTGTGGCTACATTGTAAGCAGTGTGAATAATCAGACTTTTGTTGACTGTTAGAAGGTCCCTGATACCCAAGCCACCATTGTCCTTACTTTGGCAGATATCATCCCAGAAACGGTAAGCAATGGGGGAAGTTGGGTTATCTTCTTGCACACCTGTCCACCAGAAGTTCCTGATAATATTGGTAATTTTATGAATAAAAGAATTAGAGAAAAGCACAGTGGACATATAGTAGACCGGGATGGAGGATAGCACAAAAATTTTATGTAGGTAAGCCTTCCCGTGTGATTAAGTTTATTCGCTCGAAGCGTGGTTAGTTTGGATTTAAATTTACCATAAATGAAGTTATAGGATCGATTGCGATCATTATGGTTGAAAATGATGGGGTGACCAAGGTGCTTAGTGTTAGGCTGAAGATCGGGCACATTGAAAATGGTTCTAATGTTGTTTTTTATTGCAGTTGAAACATTTTTGCTAAACAAAATGACCAATTTATGTAGGTTGGGGACCTGACCTGATGCATTACAGAAGTTGTGGAGAACTGTATGTATCGTCCTTGCTTCATGTTATGTTGACTGTCCACACAAAATGAGGTCATATGCAAACATCAGTGAGTGAATAGGCGGGCAGCCTGGGCCAAGTGTAACTCCTTGGAGGTTAGATCTCTGCAATTCATCTTTAAGATCAATGGATAATTCATTAATAGCCACAATAAAAAGATAAGGGGAGAGAGGACAACCTTGCCTAATACCTCTCTGTGGACTGAAGGTGTCCGTTGGGTTACCGTTAACTAGAATAGAAAAACTAGGAGTTGAGATGCAAGCATAAATAAGATTAATAAAGTGTGCCTGAAGGCCTAATCTCATGAGCCCCTTTTCCTGAAGGCCTAATCTCATGAGGCCCTTTTTTATGAACCTCCACTCGATCCTGTCAAAAGCTTTGGCTAAGTCAATTTTGATAAGAAAAGCCTGGTTGTTCCACGTTTGTAGGTTGAAGGAATGAATGATTTCCTGCGTAATGATAATATTAGAGGAGATGTTACTGTTCTTCATAAAAGCAGCCTGCGTTTGGTCAATGAAATCCAGTAGATGAGGTTTAAGCCTATCATCAATTGATTTAGCAATGATTTTGTAAATGCCATTACATAGACTGATAGGCCTAAAATCTTGAGGAACAGTCGGCTGAGTTTTTTTTGGTATTAGGACAATGTGAGAATAGTTAATATCTTGTTGCATAAGAGCTGTGGTATAGAAATTGGTTACCAGTCTATGTACGTCTTTCCCAATCCAGGACCATGTGGCCTTGTAGAAAGCAGCATTGAATCCATCGGGTCCGGGAGAGGCGTTGGACCCTACGTTACACGGATACGGATACGGGTATCGGATACAATACGTATCCGATACGTGGATACGCTATTCTCCAAAAAACAGTGACACGGGGATACGCTAAGAGTTTTTTTTTAATAATAATAATAATAATAATAATAATAATAATATAATATAAAATAATACAATTCATAACTAAGGACAAAATTTGTTCAGGTAACATGGACAAAATTTTAGGCACATTGCAAGGATCTTCTAACAGTCCACCTTAAACAGTAGAGAAATATAAAAATTGACATAAAAATTGACAAAATTTCAGAACTAAGGACCGTTGATTAGTTGGAGTAGGGCTAGAGCTAGAGGTGCAAGGATGCAATTGCAGTTGCAGATCATCTGAGAGCGAGGAGATTTAGGGTTTAGGGTTTAGCGTCTTCGGCTGCTGTCAAATGCTTGCACAGCCTGGACGCCGCCCGCCGATCGCCACCGGCCGCCGCCGCCACAAGTCGCGAGTCAAAGTGGAAGTGCAGCAGTCAGGATGGAAGGCGATGCGGCGTCGTTTCATCTACGTACGTAAATACAAGATGCTAGCGTCGGGGTCTTGGGAAGGCCGGAAGGCAGTACGTCACGTGTGTGCGAGAGTGCTATTTGGGCCATTTCATTTCATGGGCCGTATCCAAACCAGCCCATAAGTATCCGATACTGGTATCCAGACTAATACGTATCCATAATTCGTAGTACGGTACGGATACGTATCCACGGCGTATCCGAGCCGTATCCATATCCGCAAAGTATCGGATACGCGATACGGAAACCCGTGCCGTATCCGTGCATCGTAGACCTCATATTTTTTATGATACTGTAGAGCTCTTGGAGGGATGGTTTGGAGTCGGTGTATTCATCATTGTTCCTTTGCTGTGTAGGTGTAGCCGTTCCGCCTGTGACCTGATCTTCTTGCTGTGCAGGACTATTATAGTTCATAGTGAGGGGTTGAGTGGCATCCAAAGAGGAGTGGTCAAAGGCGTTAGTTGTAAAAATATTATTGAAATAATTGATAAGGGTTTCAGAGATTTGTTCCTGTGTGGTTGAGTCTGTTCCATCTGGGTTCCGTAGATACTGTATTGTATTCTTTCTTGTTCTTTTGATTATTGCCTGGTGGAAGTAAGCTGTGTTCCTATCTCCATTGATGGCCCAGTTCTTTTTGGCTCGTTGGTGGTGGAAATCTTCGTCCTTGATCAGCAGTTGTTGATGTTGTTCTGCTAGCTGTGCTTGGAGTTGAATATCTTGCTGGTTAGGTGGTTTAGACTGTTCTTGTAGCAAGTTGTCTTCAACTGCAGCTAGTTGATCAGCTAGTTTTGGTTTTGCTTTTCTCCATCTCTTGAAATCGGCGGCCAAGAAATTTGTTTTTTGATGGAAGGTTCTTCTAGTTGATTTTTGCCAGCTTGTCTTTGCTATGTCTTGGAATTCCTGTTCCCTGAGCCACCAGTTTTCAAATCTAAATGGTTTGTTAGTGCGTGAGTGGATCCTGCAAAAAGTGTTAAGATGGGAGCATGATCGCTGCGGATCATGGGTAAGTGGTAAACTGCAGTTTTGGGATAAGCCATGCACCAGTCCGTGTTTGCCAAAAAACGGTCTAGACGTTCGAACGTTGGCATGGTGTTTCGTCGTCTGTTCGTCCAAGTGTAAGCCGGGCCACTGTAACCAAGATCAATAAAGCCACATTGTTTGACAAGATGACAGAAAGCATTAATACGACTAATATTAGGTCTACCAGGACCTGATTTTTCATTAGGGTGCATGATGTCATTCATATCTCCAGTACACAAGATAGGCAAGCTAGGGTTATTTAAAACAAAGTTAAGAACATGCGACCATATGGCTGTGGTGTTCTGGTGATGGGGATCACCATACAGGCAAACAAGACCAAACTGCCTGTGATCTAAGTTGTTATTACATAAAGCAAATATGAAGTTTGGTGACTGATCTACAACATTGATAGAGATGTCCTGCTTCCAGATTAGCCAAAGGCCACCGGACTGGCCTACTGGGATTTAGTGGAGGAAAAGTAGGTGGGCGAGGTGGATCATTTTGGAACTATTAAGGCTCCCGCCTGAGCCTGACAGTTCCAAGACAGGATTGTCATGGCTCCTGTGGCGCCTTAGTGGCTGGCGCCGAAGCCATTGCAGGATCGTCTTGGTGGAACTGATTGATGTATTCACTAGTAGTAGCCCTCCCTAGATCAGTTGAGGTACCTTGATACGCACCTGGAAAGCTGGCTGGGTCGTGGGTGAGGCTATGGAGAAGGAAGTCACCGAGACCCAACCCCCCGAGAGTACCGTGAGAAGCACCAGCCCATTGATACGGTTGAAGAGGAACCTGAGCTTCGTTCCCGCCGTGGCCTCCCCTGAGGGCGTCACTATTGTGTTGCTGGAGAAGCTGAGCAGCATCAGTGCCCAAAGCCTGTGCCAAAGGCCCGCCAGGATTGTGGCCAAAAGAATGGCACAAGAGATCTGGCGAGAGTGCAGGTTGAAACTGTCCTCATGTATCTGGCAGAGCACCTCGAAGCACCCTCCCAGAAGAGCCGCTGACATTTCCCCCCGCTAGGAGAAGCTGTGCGCTGGTCCCAGCCGATAGGCCTATTGCAATTTCGGTGTCTCTTGCGTGTCGCCGCATCTCCGTTGCGGCGAGATGAGCTCGCAGAGGCAGTGTCGGAAGACACCTCTTGGTCTTGCGCTAGGCGAGCTCTGTTGCTGCTCCTATGGCGGAAAGGACTTTCCTCCACCATCGGCAGGCTCGGGATGATGTCGACGTAGGCTCCAGAGTTGGTGCGACGACGCTGAGAGGGGCGCTGGATCTGAGGCTAGGTACGAATACATGTGGGATTGGAAGTGTAGTAGTCCGTCGGGTCCCAGGAACCAGCATAGGAGTGGAGTGGAGACGGCGGAGGGGTGGAAGCTGGGTAGTGGTATATATGGTGGTGGGAGGAGACCCCAGGATGCCTTGGGTGATGTGTGGGCCCGCAATAATAGAGGTGGAGCTGATATGAGTGGTGCGCCCCCTGCTTGGGCTATCCTCAAAATGAATGTCACCAATCTGTTGGCTGGTAGCGTTGAAATTATGCTGATCAGAGTTGAGACCACGAGCAAGATGGATCTGCTGGCTGCGCTGGGTGTCAGTTCTGATGGCCACAGGTTCCACTTGAGTGAGCTGTTTTACTTTGGTGAGCCTCTCCAGAATCTGAATGGTTTGCTTTCTCTTACTGTCATTGTGAGCCTGATGCGAAGGTTCAGGTTGATCTGTTTGGGGCCTGGTGGTAACCGCAGTTGGAGCTTGAGTGAAAATAGCTGTAAAAGGAGCACTGGTATTGATCTCCTGTTCTTTGTTGATTCCCTGAACCCGAGTGATATGAGCTGCCGTAGTTTCTGTCTGATGCTGAGTAGTATGATGACTGAGCTGGGTGTTGTTGGGTTGAGCAGTGGTTTGGATGTCCATCATTTCCTAATCTGTAGTTCTTGTTGTAGGGAATATGCCCTAGAGCTAATCATGTAGATGATTATATTCCGATTGTATCCATGATTAATATAGTGTTCTTTGAATATCCATTATAGACAACTAGTATTGATTGACAATTATGTGAATTGTTTGTGGAACTCAATTACTTGAATGGTTATTCTAAAAGTTGTCCCTGGTCGGCATTCTTGTAAGAGCACACTTGAATATTAGACTAGCACATGTATTAGTTGATGACTATGTTTCACAAGTCATAGACATGGAGATGTCAAACTAATAATGTGGGCACATGTGAGACATGTAGGCTGGACTGACCCAACAAGAGAAAGTCTCTATTCATGTCATGTACGTTATGTCCTTAGACCTGAGATTGTGGTATGTACTCAAAATGTGAAACGATCTACTTAGAGACTATCAAACGCTACTCCGTAATTGGGTAGTTATAAAGGTGGTCCTTGGGTGGTCGGGAAACATGCTATGAGACATAGACAATCAAGATGGAATTTGTCCCTCTCTTCGTGAGAGAGATATCACTGGATCACTCATGTGATTGGATCAACAAATGCATGGTCGTGCTTGGGTTAAGTGTTAACCCACGAGTTGAACCATATATCGAGTGACGAAGGGAATAACTTGTACATGGTCATAGTGGTTCGTCTGATATGATCATAGCGTATGCATAGGAGTTGACACGCCTTGCTAGAGGCCGCTATCAACTATTGATCGAGTAAGAGTACTTGGGCCATGTCTATGTATGCGTGAGCCCATAAGGTCGCACGCTTAAGGGGCTGGAAGCCTAATTCGGGTGGACCCGAATTAGACTAGGTTTAGGGTTTCTAATGGGCCTCCACCGTGGGAGCTCGTTAGGACGCCTATATAAGCAAGGGGTGGCCGCGGGGCAAATCGATCCACGCCTTTTGGCAGCCGCCGTCGCCTCCCCACGCTCGCGCCTTTTGCTCCTCGCGGACCTAGCAGTCCGGAGGCGTAATGCTTCCTCCCTGCACGTGTGGGATTCCTCGGAGGTGCTGCATCTGGAGCACAAGGACGAACCGCGCGAAGGGGACGTTGAGACGGACGACCACGCAACTGCACTGCCTGCTGCGACGCGCACGACTACATCAAGTCGTCTTCCGCTGCACCTGCGCGTCTAGTGGTAATCCCGTAACCTGTAACTAGCAGTAGATCCTGGTTTATGAGGTCGAAAAGTTTTGTTTTTCGGCTAGCGTAGTAACCTCGTATTCCTACACTTGTGCCCATGAGCGTGACCCCATTGTGATTGCCTTGGCCGCTCTGCTGGTTATGCTGAGAAGGAGGATGTCGGGTACAAAAGGTAAGAGGTACCCTAAACCCTTCGATAAACTGACGCTCAACATAGCAACTATTTTTAAGACATGACCCGATCAGCTGCTCAAGTCCACAAAGAAGGGTCCATCACACGAAGGCCCCCCGCACCGGCAACAACAGTCAGTCGTGGGCTGGCCCATCTCTGGAGAAACAAACGGACATGGGGTCGAACGAACGACCCCTCCGCCTCCGCCTCCGCCTCGACCCCGACTGACGGACAAAGGGTCGAACGAACGACCCCTCCGCCTCCGCCTCGACCCCGACTGACGGACAAAGGGTCGAACGAATGACCCCTCCGCCTCCACCTCGACCCCGACTGACGGACAAGGGGTCGAACGACCCCTCCGCCTTCACCTCGACTTCGACTGACGGACAGGGGTCGAACGAACGACCCCCGGGCAGGAAGCTCGATCAGCTCACCTGCTCCCGGTATGGGGTAAAGGGGATCCGGTGCGCTTACCTACCCCTGCCTAGCGCCATGGGCGCCCACTACCGCGGTCAAATCCATCAGCTCACCGTCATGCCCCGGACCTCCGTCAATTGTGCTGCCGCTGTAGCCATGTCGCGAGTACGGACTCTAGGGGCACCCCTCGAGCCATGAACAGGACAACCCTCGACTGTGTCTTTAGGGATATGACAGGACCACGCTGGTCTCGACCCCCCCTCGGCCAGGGGGCTCGACTCTTGCCTTCAACCACTCCGGTATGGGGCCGTCCCGTCCGCCCCGTGCCGCTTCAACTATGGGACTCGCACGTCGCCACAATGATCGACGTCCCTTCGCCAGCACGACGCCACGGACATGCCTCCCATGCTGCTACAGTTTAGGACCCTGTACTCTCAGGCCTCCCTTTGGTCTATAAAAGAGGACGCCGGGATAGAAGAAGGGGGACGATTCGCAAGAATATTCACATTCAGACATCAGCTCTGACCCTCGTACACCACACACCCGACTGCTTGATCGACCTCTCAAGCAATCAACCAACCACCTAGGATAGCCCTGCTAGCCTAGGCCTTAGCTCATCCTGAGCACCCCCGTGTAAACCTGCTTGTACCCCCCCTGTACGAGCACTTCGCTGCAAGATAATACAATCCATCCTCCCCCGCTGGATGTAGGATCTTCTTTGCTCGAACCAGGATAAATCTTGTATTCTTCTTGCATCATATCTGGGAGAGGGAGCACGCAATATACCAATTTACTAGCCGGTGGTCTTGACCCCCTGGATCATAACACCGACAGAGGAACTGAGCTCTGACTGTTGGGTTGAATAGGATGTTCAGGTAGGTTAGTAGAGAGTGGGTGAATGTAAGCGTGGAAAGTTTCATAGTTCTGTTGGCACTCGTGAATGTAAGCTCGCGAGGAGTGTTGTCTCTGACTTGAGCAATAATATAATCCCAGGGGAGTTGTGTTGGCACAAATTATGATAAACTTTTATATAGCTAAAATGATGCCACCAACCTTCGGATCAAGGATAAACAAACACATCATGAGCATAATTTATCAAATAACTAGTTCCACATGTCCATGAGTGTTTAAATGCAGAAATGAAGAAATGAAGCAAAGGAGAGCCAGATGGGCCCACATAGGGGGTCGACCGACCACCCTATGGGCCCACTAGCTCTCCCCTCGTGGCCATGATCCAAGAGAAGCATCCCAGAGTGATTTCCAACCATTGGATCACTCTGTGTTTCTTCTCAACGGCTCACAAGCAAAGCACATGGATCCATGGGCCCACACCAAGGAGATGAACGTGACAACCAACTAAGAACCAACAATTAGCATCAATGAAAAATGGGGCTAGCATTAGGACAACAGAGGTGGTCCAGAACCCCTAGGGGGGATCGGTCGACCCCTACTTGGGCCCACAAGGCCCCCACTTGGTCCCTGACCAGTGGGACCATCACCAGGATGCCAGAGGAGGGCCCACTGCCCATAGGGGCGGTCGGCTGACCGCCTCTATAGGCCGGTTGGCTCCTCCCAACCGCCATACACCTTGGCACATGGTGGAAATCCACACCATCCACCCCTTGGTCGGTTCCAAGGCAGTTTGATCTAAGGGTGGAGGATGGAAGGCTCTGGATCACTGACATGGCGATGGAGTAGCCCCTACTCCACCCCCTACTATAAATAGAGGGCCATACTCCCCTCTCTACACATGGTGAAGAAGCCTACAAGCTCTATTCCTTAGATTGTTCTAGGAGTTAGTCTAGAGTGGGAGTTAGAGTTGAGTCGAGCTTGCTCGGGATTTCTGGAGTTGTCTTCTGGGAAGTCTGGTATAACTCTTGTATCTTTCTTTCTTTGTAAGACTTTACCTTTATCAATATATTATCATTTTTCTTTACTTTATTTAGTATTTACTTTGAGCATTACTATACTAGATATAGTATTGTTATATATTTTTGCTCTTTAATAACCTTTACATTCATAGTCTGTGATCCTTGTGACCTTTCCTGTATACGATCATTGTCTGCCATAGGGTGCTTTGATTATTGATCGTAGTCAAAGTAATAAATTATGTGTAAACATGGTGCTTGTACATTATCTTATCCTTGGTTACCGCTTGCTGCACGGATTGTTTGTGGTAGCTAGCAAGAGGTGACAACCTTGTCTAGTCGTTGTATTCCAGCACGTGTTTATAGGCAAGTTCTTAAAAGGTAAGGCCCCCATAAGAAGAGGGCGCGGTCCGGTAGGAGTTTTGTCCTCCTACTGATCTATCCCCTCGCCTAGCATACTTGTATTGAGGAGACAAACTATAGTGTTTAGACTAGTTAATTGGCTAAGTATATTGAAGTAGAGAGGATTGCTTAGGAGTCCCTTTATTCTTCTCGTTGTCCTCCCACCTAGCTATCTTATCTAGTTCGTTCTAAGTATCTTTTACCGTAGCTTTTTCATTCATCAACCCCTTTCTATCACATATATCGTTTACCCCTCTATACTAGTTGGTACCAAGGAAAAAAATAGCCCGCTATTTTTGCCCCTATAGCCCGAAATAGCTTGAAAAAAATTGCGCCGCTATTTGCGTTCATGCACAATTTTGCCGCTAAAGTCCGCTAATTACAGTTTATAAAACGCTAAACACCTTGACCTTAGCTCGCTATTTAAAACATGGGTTGGTACTAAGTTGAGGAACTCTTTAGGATCTCTCTCTAGTTATCATTTCTAGCCAGCTTTCCCTTGGGATAAAATAAATTACGATACCTTGGAATACTTCTTGGTGAAGTGCTATAGCGGTATAATCTGTGCGCTTGCGGATTTATCCAATAGTCATAAGAAATACCAACAAGTTGATTGAGTCTTGTCATCCATTTACCAAAAGGATCGTTGGGTTTGTCAGTTTCGGTGGCAGCACTGGATTGACCGAGGACTCTGGAGGTTCTAACAGGGCAATCAGTATTTTTGTGGAAGTACCCAGCACAGGAGGTACAAATTCTGGAGATTCTTTCATAGTGGATGAAAACAATGATCCTCCTGGTAGGTGTAATTGGAACAAAAACTTTGTCCACACCAGGCCTATTAACATTGAGTTTAGCTCTTGCATAAGCATAGAATTCATCATGGTGAATATCAAATTCAGTTTGTTCATCCAAATCAGAGGGATGGCCTATTTGATTCAGAATAGCTGTTATCCTTTGGGGGGTTCTGACCTCATCAGGTATACCATATAGGCGTACATTTGCATAAAGATACTGAAACGCATACTGATTAAGCGGCTTGTTGGGATCATACAGTTCAATGAGCAGATTATGACGCTGTACTGACCAGGGTTGTTTTTTGATAATACTCATCATATCTCTGTGGTTATGAAAAGTTGCCAGAAATAAATTACCAGAGACCTTGCTGACTGCAGCATATCTGTCCCCCCAAGCTTGTCTGAGACCCGTACTGATCTGGTGGATGGACAAAGGCCTGGTCATACCTTGGTTTTCAGGCAGCGTCAGTAGGAGATTGAAATTGGTTGCAAGAGCTTCTTCGTGCTGACGACTCCCACTAGCTGGAGTGTCGCGGCTTGAGAACTGAAGGGCCTCCAGAGCACACACCAGGTCCATATCCAGCTGATTGGACGGCTGAGTTGACGGAGTCGCGATAGCTTCCGTCATGGCAGTGTCGTGTTGGAGACGACTGTGGCCCGTAATCAGCGTGAGATCATTAGGCGTAGGCGGCTGGAGCTGATTTGGTGGCGTTAATGGTGGATCGGCCTACGGCGGATGGTCGGATTGTGGAGGTGGCGGCCCCAAGGGATGGGGCACATGGGGATGGGTGGGGATTGGATCGATGTGCTTGTCTGGTGGCTCAGTGTCCATGGTGGAGGGGACCGGCGTTGCCATGGTGGAAATGGGGAGCAGTAGGCGTAGAAAGGGGAAAAGGAATTTGAGGTAGGCGTGGAATACGGTGAGGTACCTCATACCTCGGCCGGGGTATGGAGGTACGAGGGCGAGGGTAGGAGACGGGGAGCACGACGCGTGTCAAGTGCTGCGCAGGTGTCCCAATCCAAAGCCGGCAGGAGTGGAGGGCCGGATTGAAGCGGTGAGGGCGGCGGAGGAGCAGGAAGCGCCCGATGAAGAGCAGGGCCCCAGGAAGACGGACCCGGGAGAACATGCAGAGAAACACAGAAGCGGTTGCTGGGGCCGGTGGAGCCGAACCCAGTAGGAGGTCGGGGGGGAAGGGAGATTAGGAAGGAGAGAGATTTGGCATGGACGTCATTACCACATACGGGAACCTTCGGACGGAAGGGAACGAAGAACAGTGGTCGTGTGGTGCGCGAGCTTGGCGGGGGCAGATACAACAAGCGCTGCGTTCTTTTTTTCTCTAAAATGTACTGGAGTACTCCTATAGAGGAGCCGCTGCAGACAGCCTAAGGTCGGAAGGAAACGGTTCCCCATTACCTCTTCGCAGTTGACGGGTCATCTGCCACCGGCCTCGACGCCGTCGCGTTGCCCCTATCGCGGCGATGCTGCAAGCCTGAAATCTGCCTTGTTTTCTGGCAGCTGAAGTCCGGCGGTCTCAATTCGTCTCTGGACTGGAGTTCTTGTGCACCTGTCGTTTCCAGTCACATGTAGGTGTCGTTGTCTAGCTGTTTGGTTATGCTTATTTTTAAAGACGACAAAGTCTACCCTAAAATATCTTTTTTAATAACATTGACACAGTCATATTGTTGACACAAAAAGCGTCAGGATCTACGAACACCTTGGCCTTATACCCGAAATTCGATATCCGGAGGCGTGCCAGTCGATTTGACCAGTTAATCGACAAGGACGATAACTAGAACAAGATCCAATCCAGACAACGGCGATGCGCCCGGATGCTGGGATTAAGGCTTGATCAGGATAACTAGAGCAGAGCTGAACGAGGCAACAGCGATGCGCCCGGATGCCAAAGCTCAAAGGTACTCCCACGCGGAACTTGCAAGGATTTGACGGAGATCAGGCTGATGCAGCCCGTCGAAGCTTGAAGAACTCGTTGATAAACTACAACTAATGCAGTAAAGGGTAGATTGCGATAAAAGTAGAATAAGAATAAAATTGGTTTGTTTGATATTGGATTGATTCTCCTTTTCGTAGCCCTCAGGCACACATTTATACTCCCGCATGGAGAGTTGTACAAAGACACGACTCGTATCCTTCCTAAAACAAACTCCTAACTTTAAAGAAACTGACTCGCGCAGGAGTCGGATCTAAAATAACAATACTTATTTTCCTAAACAAACACGCCTATTTTAAAGAAAAATAAACGACTCATGCAAGAGTCGGACTCAAACTACTATAATAATACTGGTACAAAATTAACAGTTTCCTTATGCCTCTCCTCGATGGAAACTTTCCATCGGCAGATTCCTTCAATCCGCACCTTCCTTCTTTGGCCACCAGCACTCTTCCGCTGATATCACACGCTAAGTCACCATGTACTCATCGGCACCCTATGCCTATTGGCATCGACAATATTTCCCGATCGAACACTCGTACCGGTAACTGTTTTCACCAATCAGCCCCTATCGACAATCGGCAACCACTTTTCATCGGCAATCGGTAATGTCTCCTCATCGGCAATCGGCATCAGCTTCTCATCGGCAATCGGTACATCTCCTTATCGACAATCGGCAATAACAACTTTACAGCCCAGACGACTTGACTTCATCAATTAACCTTATCGGCAAGGACCATCCAACCTCTATTGGCAACACATTTAGTCTTCCCACAACATATTCCTACCGGCAATACTGGCTTGATTTCCCGATGCCGATGGAGAACGGCCGCTGACCAGTCAAGCCTCAGCTCATTTGACACGTGCCGAAAAAACGATGTCAACACATGCCCCCCAGTTTCGGAGCATATAATACTTTACGTGCCGAAATTCTCTCTACTGTAGCCGTTGCTGTAGCCGTTACCTCCGAGATAAATGCACAGTTTCCCCGATTCCCACGCGCGGAACCGCAATTTAATAATAAAATCCCTCGATTGTAGCACAAACAGTTACAAATTCCCTCGATCATCGCGCGTATCTACTGCGGGTCTCTCCACATTCCTGCACAGTGTGAACCGAAATCCCAAAATGCCCGTGAGTAAGCTTATAAAAGTTACCGGGATCCACACTACTTTTTACCCCGAGTCCATTTTCACTTTTCACTTCCTCTGCTTTCATCTTCAACCTCCAGCCGCACCTTCGAAGAACACGAACTCGAGCAACTTTCCGCAATCCAAGGACGAACCGCAAGCACTCCTTCAGCTCTAATGGCGATCCAGGTTGATATCCCTAAGGTAAGTCTACCTTCCTTCTCATCCAATCCTCTGCTGGTTCTTTTTCCGCACGAATCTAGAATCATCCCCGTTCCTTTTCTGATTCTTCCCTTTCTTTTCTTGGAACCCTAGGAACTGTACAACAAGGTAGTGATCCCGCTCGCTCAATCCAACTTCAGCTACCTAGGCCCTATGGGGAATCCGGATACTACCTTCATAATCAACGCAGAAAACCAACCGAATCCCTTTTAGATCCAAATGTTTCGGTTTAGGACTGTGGAAGGATGCTTTCCGATCATGACCCAAGCCTACCAAGGGGTGGAAAAACTGGTATCTCAGGGTTGCTAGGGCGCAACAAGTATACTGGCAAGAGCGCAACTTGGACCAGTGCATTAGGCTCTCCATTGCCGATATGGAGAAGAATGAAAATATGCTGATGGCTGCCTCCTATTTCTAGTCGGATACCATGAATGCTTTTCTTTTCCAACACGGACCAGCCACCCCAACCCTTGCTGATGTCCACATGTTGACCGGCTTAGATGTCTCCTCTGCCGATACTTTCACCCTGTTCAATAGAAAAGCCGAGCACAAGGTGAACACCCGGAATATCGGCGGCTGGACAGGCTACATCCATGAGTACCAGAAGACCGGATCGGTAAACCAACGGGAGCACGCCACGTTTCTGAACATGTGGCTGGAGAAATTTATCTTCTGCGGACCGACCATCATGCACCTCCCAGCAGCTGAGCTACTTGCCGATGGAACAAGACTTCCCTTAGGCAGGTACCTTCTCGGATCGGTATACCATCTGTTACATCAAGTATCCCAGAAGCTACTGCTAGGCGAACCCATCGACAATCTTGGGGGTCTCTGGTGGTTTGTCAACATGTGGCTGAACGCACACATGCACAAGGCCCTTCATTTCGACCTGCTTGCTCAACAATTCCCGAGGGATATATCAGAAGATTACCAGTATAGGGATGATGAATCGGCAACTCGCCCTCCACTCAATTTCGGAGAGGCCATTATAGTGTTGCCAGGGACCGATGCCGATGCAGAGCAGTTCGGCGCATTTTTTCAGAAGTTTTATAATGAACTTTCCTCCAAAGAACCGCTCTGGTGGCCATATGTCGACGAAAATAATCAGTTCCCGCTGCTATTCAACCTTACCGATGTGAACGTGTCTGAGAACCAAGTAATCATGAAGGCCAGCATCACTCCCCGAGCTATTCCAGTGAACATCTTCGGATCTGGGAAGAATGCCCCTCCATCTTATGAGTTCTATTACCCATCGGCAACGGCGAGACAACTGGCATTTGGCCAACTGTCGATTAAACTCTGCTACTCCAAAGTAGTGAAGCCCAGGCAGACAATCTCCAGTGCTTTAGACTAGAACAAGGTCGTCAATCTCCCTCCCGATGCTGATTTATCAGACATTGACTTGTCCTCCTGGTCACCAACCTCCTTGATCACAAATGAGTACAAGTCTTGGTGGGAAGAATGAAGATGTCAGCTGTTTGCCAAGTCGTCGCACTACTATCGGAACATAATTGACACCGATCACATCATCCCTGACGACGCAGTAAGTCCTTATCCTGATGCGTTCCTTATTACTTTGCTTCCGTCATCGGTACTTAACCTTTTTTGCGCTTGACAGGCCGATGATCCGATCCCCACGATGAGCAACAGTGGTAGGCCCTTCAACCTTCGAATAATGGGTCCCATATCACTCATCGGCAACAAAGCCCCTACGCTAGCTGCCTTCACTCCTCAACAGGTACCTACACCGACACCTGCAAAAGCCAAGGCTACATCGGCCGCTGCTGCTACCCTGACGCGGGTTCATGCAGTAAACTCATCCTTACCCGTACCGATTACATACTATTTTATCGGCAAGATTTATTTCCGTATAACTTGTTTTATATTCTCAGGCAATGTGGTCATCGGCAGCTGCTTCCAGCAGACAAGCACCTCCAAGTTCGGCTGCCGATGCCCCCCAGTCTTCGTCGAAACGGGCTGGATCTCCTACTGCCGCGCCAAAGAAGAAAAGGCGTCTGAGGCTGGCCAGCCCATCTTTGCCATCGGCTCCAACTGTACCATCAACTACCGATGCGCCACCAGCAGGACTGCCATCGGCTCCAGTCGTACCACCAACCGTCGGCGCATCATCGGCAGAACCTTCATCGGCTCCTATCCCTGACCACCCGATGGACGACGTCCCCGATCAGGAGACAACTCCCGCTGCAGCAGCGGAGGCGGCATCGGCATCGGCACCACCAGCCAAACTCCCGATGAAGGAACGGTGTCGCCATCACCGGAGCTGGCCACATCGGAAGCGACGCCAACAACAACGCCACCAGCACCAACGGCGTCGACTGCTTCCCCAGCAGAGGCTCAGTCATCGGCAACTGCTGCCGATGTCCAAGATGAGGCTGGACCATCCAGTATGCCAAGTCCTAGGCAGGAGATCCGCTTCAAAACGGTAAGTCAATTACCCTAAAGCTCATAGTATAATCTTACGATCGGCATATTTTAACTCCTACTTTCAGGCCCAAGATTCTCCAAACAGTCTCTTCTCCTTCGACCTCAACCCCCAGGATGAAGATAAACACCAAGGCCCCGTTCGAGCAGACAACTTGTTCTCTTTTGCAATCGACATCCCCGATGACGATGAGGAGGAAGAAAGCTCTGTCCCAGCTCTATCGGCAGAGGTCAAGACCAAGCTTGAAGCATTGCTCTCCTTGCTGCTACAAGACACGTCCCAGCTCATTCAAGATTCATCCGCAGCAAGGATTGCTTTTAAGGATGTCCAAGACCACCTTCCTGCCGATATGGAAGAAATTCTTTTCCAGGCAACCTTCCTCGACAGCAAACAAATCCAGTACCAGAGGTTTTCCCGTCGCATTGCCGATAGGGCTGCCCAATCCAAGACCGAGGAAGAGAAGCTTAAGTTCAAAAGTATTGCCGATGAAAAGCACAAGGGCATCGGTCAAGCAGAAGTCTCCAGCGCCAATCTTGATCAAGAAATCACTCAGCTATCGGCAAAGAAGGAGGAGCTACTGGTTGAGTTACAAAAGGTCGAGGAGGCTTTTGACTGCAGCCAACCAGCAGAAAGTCCAACTGTCCGACACCATCAGGGCTCTGCGGCAAGAAAGGGACCAGAATGCCCGACAAGCTATTATGCTGAAGAAGAAGATCAAGCCAGTCGAGGGCTCTGCTGATGCCGATGCCAAGGAGATGGACGAGATAGAACAAATTCGCCTGCGTGCGATATCAGCCATCCACTCCTTGTTGTAATTCATTTGTTGTATCGGCAAATGTAACTCTGATACTTGATTTTGGCTTCTGTAATATAATGTTTATACGCTTTCACCGATGCTTATATAATTTTTCTTTCATCGGCATTTAACTGAGCACTATGCATCCACCCATATGGTAGGGTAATACCTCTTTAAGTATTTGCTGTTGATCGCCCTAGAGAACGCAATTCCTTCGAGAGTTTCCAAAATGTAAGCATTGCTAGGAGCAGACTGTTTTACCCGATAAGGACCTTCCCAATTAGGAGACCACTTTCCAAACTTAGAACTCTTAGTCCCGATCGGTAAAATCGACTTCCATACCAGATCGTCATCGGCAAATTCCTTTACCTTTACTTTCTTGTCATACCATCTGGCAACCCTCTTCTTATTCTTTTCAATACTAATCAACGCCCTCAACCGATGACCTGCCAAATCTTCTAACTCATCTTTCATCAGAGTAGCATAATCATCAACCGTTAATTGATCCTGAAAAGATAATCGCCTAGAACCAGTTTTAATTTCCCAAGGCAGGACAACATCGTGTCCATAGATCAACTGATACGGCGAGACTTTGGTTGCACCATGACAAGCCATATGATATGACCATAAGGCTTCGTTTAACACCACGTGCCACCTTCTAGGGTTTTCTTCAATCTTGCGCTTTATAAGCTTAATAACTCCTTTATTAGTCGCTTTAGCTTGACCATTAGCTTGAGCATAATAAGGAGAAGAGTTTAACACCTTGAAACCCATGCTAGCAGCAAACTCACCAAACTCTTCTGATGTAAACATGGTTCCTTCATCGGTAGTAATAGTTTGAGGAATGCCGAATCGGTAAACAATATGTTCTTTAATGAAATCCACCATGTTTGCCGATGTCACTTTCTTCAAAGGAATTGCTTTAACTCATTTAGTGAAGTAATCGGTAGCAACAAGTATAAACTTATGCCCCTTACCTGATGGCGGATAAATCTGACCGATGAGATCAATAGCCCATCCTTTGAACGACCAAGGCTTGATTATAGGATTCATTGTCGATGCGGGTGCCCTCTGTATATTACCAAACTTCTGACAGTCCTGGCACCCCTTGAAATAGTTGAAGCAATCTTCAAGGATCGTCGGCCAATAATATTCATTCCGCCTAATCATCCACTTCATCTTGAATGCCAACTGATGCGCTCCACACACGCCCTCATGGATTTCACCCATCAACTCTTTCGATTCCTCTTTACCGAGGCATCTAAGCAAAACTTCGTCAATCGTCCGATAATACAATTCATCGTCGAGGAGCACATACTTAGTAGCTTGGAACCTTAGACGTCTCTCAACTTTCTTGGGGGTCCCTTAAGTAATCGGCAATCTCCTTTTTCCAGTCATCGGCAACTGTTACCGATGTCGTGACTTCTTGAATCGGCTGATACCCTGAAGCGTTCTATGCCAACTGATTGGCCTCTTCATTATGCAATCTAGGAATGTGCTCAAGACGATACTCTTTGAATTCAATTAACAACTGCAAACACCGTTCATGGGTTGCAACCAAAACTTTACTTCAGCATTCATACGTCCCGATCAATTGGTTAATCACCAACATAGAATCACCGAAGATTTCAACAGCATCGGCACGCACTCCCTGAGTAATTCCAACCCTTAAGTAAAGCTTGGTACTCAGCCTGATTGTTCGTCGAAGTAGCAACAATCGGTAACGAGATTTCATACTTCTGTCCTCGGGGCAAAATCAAGAGAATACCAATACCTGCTCCATCCTTGCACGTAGACCCATCAAAGAATAAAGTCCAAGGAGTAATCTCAACAAAGCTCACCGCATTAGAATGTTGAGTAACAAAATCAACCATTACCTGACCCTTAACAGCTTTAGCCGATTCATACCTCAGGTCAAACTCTGAAAGTGCCAGAATCCACTTACCGATTCGTCCACTCAAAATCGGCATTGACAACATGTACTTGACCACATCATCTTTGCAGATAACAGTGCATTCAACCGACAATAAATAATGTCTTAATTTAATGCAAGAGAAATATAAACATAAGCATAATCTCTCTATGGCCGAATACCTAGTTTCAGCATTCACTAACCTTCTGCTCAGGTAATATATTACACGTTCCTTCCCTTCAAATTCTTGAATTAAGGCTGATCCGATAACACCGTCATCGGCAGACAAATATAACCTGAAAGGCTTCCCGTGCTGAGGTGAAACCAAGACTGGAGGATTTACTAAATATTTCTTAATTTCTTCCAAGGCTAACTGCTGCTCTTCTTTCCACGTAAATTCTTGATCGGCTTTCAGCTTCAACAATGGACTGAAAGATTTAATCTTACCAGACAAGTTGGATATAAACCTTCGGATGAAATTAATCTTGCCGATCAAAGATTGCAGCTCAGTCTTGTTCGTAGGAGCGACCACCTTGTTAATTGCATCGATAGACTTTCTGCCGATCTCAATGCCTCTCTGATGCACCATGAAACCCAGAAACTGTCCTGCCGATACGCCGAACACACACTTGTTAGGGTTCATCTTTAACCCATGCTCCCTTGTGCACTCTAATATTTTTCGCAAATCGGCAAGATGCTTCCCGAAGTCTCCAGACTTAACCACCACATCATCAATGTAGATTTCAACTATTGTGCCGATATACTTATGAAAGATGAAATTCATTGCTCTCTAATAAGTAGCACCGGCATTCTTCAAGCCAAAAGTCATGACTACCCATTCAAATAAGCCAACGTGACCTGGACATCGGAAAGCAGTCTTGGATATATCTTCTTCAGCCATGAATATTTGATTATACCCAACATTACCATCCATGAAGCTAATAATTTGATGTCCAGCAGCAGCATCGATCAGCAGATCGGCAACGGGCATCGGATAGCCATCCATCGGTGTAACCTTGTTCAGATTCCTGAAATCAATGCAAACACGAAGTTTTCTATTCTTTTTATACACAGGAACCACATTAGAAATCCATTCGGCGTATCGACATTGCCGAATAAACCCAGCTTCGATTAACTTTGTAATCTCAGCCTTGATGTCGGGTAGAATAGTAGGATTGCATCGGCGCGCAGGTTGCCGATGTGGTTGGAAACCGAACTTGATGGGTAACCGATGTTCAACTATCGATCGGTCTAAACCAGGCATCTCTGTATAATCCCAAACAAAACAATCTTTATTCTCTTTCAATAAATCGGTTAACTGCTGCTTACATTGAGAATCTAACTTAGCACTAATAAAAGTAGGCCTAGGTTTACTACCATCGCCGATGTCAATTTCAAGCAGATCATCGGCGGACGTGAAGCCCTGCCCCAGTTTTCCGTCGTCAGCGAACCGATCCATTAAAACTCTTCTTCAGGACCGACTGCTTGGATCGGCTTGATGCGGTAATCGGCAACTTTAAGGAACTCTTTGTCCCAGGCTTCGCTAGATATGCACCTGGTCTGCTCATAAGTTTCTGATTCTGCCGATGCAACAGTAGATGGAGCTTCACTTCGGATGACTTCAATTCTGTCCCCGATCCACTGTACAAGGCTTTGATGCATGGTGGAAGGAATACAACAATTAGCGTGGATCCAATCCCTCCCTAGCAACAAGTTGTAGGTGCCTTTTCCACTGATCACAAAGAATGTTGTTGGTAAAGTTTTACTGCCGATGGTTAAGTCAACACACACGGCTCCCACAGCCATCGACACATTGCCTTCGAAGTCCTTGAGCTTCATGTCGGTCTTGACTAAGTCCCGATAGCCTTTCCCGAGCTTTCTGAACACGACATATGGCATTATATTGATCGACGCGCCGCCATCTACCAGCATCTTCGTCATCGGCTGTCCATCCACTTTGCCCCTGACAAACAAAGCTCTCAGATGCTGCCTCTCATCATCGACAGGTTTTTCAAAAACAGCCGTCATCGGATCCAGCACCAATTGCGCCATATCGGCAATCTCTTCATCATCACTGACGGGTGCCATGAACTCCATCGGCAACACGACAACCATATTAATATCAGCCGATGGATCCCTGTCCTTGCGCTTTGGCCTCCACTGTTTTTCTCTTGAGAATTCTTCATCATCGTACAGGTCATCACGGCGTTGGCGCTGAATCTTTCTCTTCTGGGTCTTGGTCAGACCCTTGGGGCACCACTGAGGAAGCTTGGTTTTCCAGACGGGTTGGTGCTGCTTTCCACTGCTTGCGTCGGTACTTCTCCCGATGTTGGGATCTCTGGAGAATATTTCCTCGTCAGGCACTCTTGCATTAGCAATCTTCTCTAGCTCCCCTTGATCAACACGTCTGCCAAGCTTGTTATGGGCACTGAGCTTGCCCCCAGTCGGTCCTGCGCCAATCTGTTCTCTCTGAGCGGCCTGGCGTACCCGGGTGCCTGATCATCAAAACAAGGCTTTTTACCTGACCGATCGGCAGTGTAATACCCATTGCACTCTGGACAATTATCTGCAGTGGGCAGCTTGATGCCTTCTTCCCAACAGTGAACGAAGAAGGGACACCTCCAGTGGTCCCTATGTCGAAGCCATTCCCGATGTCCCTCTTCTTCTTGCCGATATCGCTCTTCACGTGATTGCCGATGATCTCGCCTTGGCTGTTTATGTGTGATTAGAACCCCAGGAGCCCTGTTGGCACTGCTACCTTCATCGGCAACCTTCTTACCCTTTCTGTCATCGGTAAACCTTCTTGCATCGTGCTCAGATACTTGATGGTTAGGATCCACCGATGAATCCTTTCTGGCAACTTCCGATGTCAGCACTTTAGTTTTCCCACTAGCTTCCACCATGTTGTTTGGAAACGGGTGCTGATCAATTTTCATCGGTTTCTGGACTTTAGAATTTTCGAACTTAATCCGCCCAGATTCAATCTCCGACTGCAACTGCTGCCTGAACACCTTGCAGTCATTGGTACTGTGTGAGGTTGCATTATGCCACTTGCAGTACCTAATCTTCTTGAGCTCTTCGGCCGATGGAATTACTTGGTTGGGCACCAACTTGATTCGCCCTTCTTGCAGCAATAAATCAAACATCCTATCGGCCTTAGTGATGTCGAAGGTGAACCTTTCAGTCTCTTTTTGGCCGAACGGACAAGACACAGGCTTCTTATCCTTCACCCATTCGGCCGCATCGACGCTCAGCTCTTCATCTGACCTAGAGTCTTCTTCTTTCCCGATGAAGGTCACCTTCTTGTTCCAAGTCTTCTTGGGTTCAAAGGTTTTGATATCTTGATCGGCAATCCTTTGCACCAGATGACTTAGACTTTCAAATTCTTAGGACACATACTTGTCCTTGATGTGCGGCAGTAATCCTTAGAAGGCCAAATCTGCCAGTTGCCGATCATCAAGCACCAGACTGTAGCACTTGTTCTTCACGTCCCGTAGCCTTTGAACAAAGTTTTCTACCGATTCATCGTTGCGTTGTCTCATCTTGACCAAATCGGTAATCTTTTTCTCATGTATGCCAGCGAAAAAGTATTTATGGAATTGCCTCTCTAGATCGGCCCATGTGATTACAGAATTTGGAGGCAGTGATATGAACCATGTAAATGCCGATCCAGACAACGACGAAGAGAACAATCTCACTCTTAACTCCTCCCTGCTGGCAGTTTCTCCACACTGGATAATGAAGCGGTTGATGTGCTCCATTGTTGATGTGTCATCTTGGCCGGAGAACTTGGTAAAATCGGGCACTTTGTACTGATTTGGGAGAGGAATCAAGTCATATGTAGGAGGGTACGGAGTCCGATAAGAGTATGTATTGACCTTGGGTTTGATGCCGTACTGTTCTTTCATAACTTCGGCGATCTTATCGGCCCAATATGCATCCTGCTCTTGCCGACTCGTTGGTTGGTTGTTGACGGGTGGAGCCGGCTGATGCGCCTCTTGAGGATGATGCAGAGTAGTCACGGGCGCAACACCAGTCATCTGAGCACTATGCATCGATTGATGTACCGATGGATAGTTTTGCACACTTAGCAGATTAGGTTGTGAAAGGATCAAGATGCCCAAGAAGGGGGGGGGTGAATTGGGCTCTTTTTAATTTCTAAACAAGAATTAAACCTATAAAGAACCAATTAACCCCCTAGTGCCTACCGCTTGTGTGTCCTAGCTAGAAAGCGGTAACAAAGCAAAGGAAAGTGAAAACTTCCTACACAATTCTAGTATGAATTGAAAGACAAATGCGGAAAGTAATGCGGAATAAAGAGCTAAGAAAAGAGATGCTTGACACGGCGATGTTTTGCCGAGGTATCGAGGAGTCGACACTCCCCCCTAGTCCTCGTTGGAGCACCTCGCAAGGTATAGCTCCCCCTCAATCCCGCGCAAGGGATGAGTGCTCTCTACGGGCTGATTCTTCGCCACTCCGGCTCGGTGAATCGCCCACAACCGATCACACACGTTGATGGAGAAGGGCCGCCGACAATCTTCCGGCGATCACCTTCCTCCGAACACCACCGGACCGTCTAGGTGATGTCGATCACCAAGAGTAACAAGCCTCGATCTTTGCTTGACTCACTCAAGCTTCACAACTAGAGGATGCACACTTGAACTCTTGGATGAACTAGAGAGAGGATGGATGGATTTGCGAATCACTCTCTCTCTAGGGCTCTTGCTTTCTTCCCAACCTTCTCAACGAACTCAGCAACTCAAAATGAGCAAAGGCTTGGTGGGAAAGAAGTGGGAGGGGCTATAAATAGACCCTCTGAAAACTGCCTCGGGCTGGCATTTTAAGTTGGCGACGGACGCTCCGTCGACTAGGCGACGGACGGTCCGTCGCATGCCCAACGGCTAGTTTCTGTTCATAATTGAGGCGACGGACGCTCCGACGCCTAGGCGACGGACGGTCCGACGCCTCTGTCTAACGGCTAGTTCTGACACACTGTTCCCAGCGACGGACGCTCCGTCACTGGGCGACGGACGCTCAGCCACAGCGTCCGACGCTGAAAACTGGCTAGGGTTTGAAAACACCCTCTCTGGAAGGCCGACGGACCCTCTTAGCAGCGTCCAACGCCTGGCCGACGGACAGCGTCCGACGCACCCTGAAAAACTTAGCCAGAAAACAACCTCTCTGGAAGGCCGACGGACGCTGTGGACTCAACCACCCAGCGTCCGGCGCCTTTGTCCGACGCGTCGGACAGCGTCCGGCGCCCCTGCCAGGAGCGTCCGTCGCCCAGAAAACGATTTTGACAACTCCGTTTTTCGTCGCGATGAATATGGAAGTTGTTCTAGGCTATCTTACGGTCACCATAGGCTTGCTTAGAGCTAAGGAAATCAAGTGTGCACCACACCTAAACATGAAGCTTTCCTAAGTCAAGCTACTAGTCTCAACCCCTCTTAATAGTACGGTCAAAGGTAAAAAGAGAAGACCTATCTAATTCTAAGTACCCTTCATCTCCTTATGGCACTTAGCCTATCATTCTAGGGTCATCATCATGTCTCCTTAACAACCGAAACAATATCCATCTTGGGGGCTAAGTGACGACCTTTAGAGCCCATTTTCCTTGATCACCATGGCTAGGCTACGCATAGCCTCTGCAAAACACACGTTAGCCATAATAATCTCTAATTGTCGTTAATCACCGAAACCAACCAGGGCCATGATTCTTCAATCTCCCCCTTTTTGGTGATTGACGACAATAGAACCTCGAGTATGGATAAGAGTTTTGGTTAAGAATCGAGGGAGACTTGGAATGGTTGAGCAAAGGTTAGTAAGAAGGTAATGAAGTACATTTGCTCACCAAGCCAAATCACAAAACATGGTACTTATGGATATGAATGAAGAAGCAGTACCTGATGATATTCTCAAAGGATGTATCGGAGTAAAACGCGGAAGCTCAAATATCGTTAGGCAAAGAGATATATCATGAACATGAAACAACTCACAAGATATATTAGAGAAACACAAGAGTTTGTCACAGGCAACCATATATACACATATATACATCAACCATCATCACATCACACATATAGACAAATGCATAGAAGAGATAAGATGAAAGAGAAAGGGGAAATAAAGCATACAAAGATCCAAATCCCTCCCCCTATCTCTATACTCGACCCTCTCTCTCCCCCTTTGGCGTCTAGCACCAAAAACTACGAGTCTGGGGCTGGAGAAGAAGGCGAAGTAGCGGCAGCTCGGCGATCCAGCATAATGAAGTCCTGAAGGTCGGACTCGTCTGACTCATCTGACACGGTCTCTGCTGGTGTAGGTGCAACTGGGGTGGCCTCTGAAGCTGTCACTGGCACCTCTAGAGCTGCGGTCGCAACTGACTGTCGTGGAGACTCTGCTGGTGCCTCGGACGGTCCTGCCTCAGTGGTAGCGGGCCTGGGGGCCCGACGAGTGAAGACTCGAGGCGAGGGGGACGTGGTCACTGCTAGGGCCACTAGGGACACTGCCGCTGCAACCTCTGCAGGCTGAGTCTGACCAGGAGAGGACACTGCCACTGTAACCTCATCTGCTAATGATATGGCATTTGTCTGAACGGCAGCTGGAGGTGTGGTGACTGTCTGTGCCGACTGCTCAGGTGCGATCTCCGACGACGCAACTGAGGACTGGTGAGTGCCTGTCGCCGGAAGATCCACTACGGTCTCTGGAGCTGGTGTGACCTGCTGAGGTGCTCCTGGGGAGTCTTCTCCCGTGATCTCTAGGTATGAAGCAGACAGATCTCGCGAGGCCTCTGCTAGAGTAGTTCCCCGGGTAGGAGTGAATCCCGTCTGGAACTCTCCGGGTGAACCTATCCAAGAGGACACCTGGGTCCTCGGAGTCTGGTACTCTGGAGAAGCTGCTGGCTGGAAGGGAGGTGTAGCTGGTGCCTGACTCTGTTGTCCTCTGGACGGTAACGCTGGAGTGAGCACCACTACTACTGGAGTCTGCGGTGGCGGAGAGGTGAACTGCTGCTGCTGAGAGACTGCGGGCAACTGAAAGTGTGGCGTCGAGGTCTGCCCGGAGCTAGAGGCCAGAAGACGCTCAAGTAGAAGAGTCTGAGTCTTCTGGATCTCTGCCTGCTGGAGCTGGTAGGCTAGGAACTGGCGCTGGAACTCATCCTGCCTAGCCTGTGTCTGTGCCTGAGCGGCCAGCTGCTGCTCAGTAAGCCTCCGTAGGTCTGCAGCCTGTCGTCTCTGCTCCTCTGCCTGACGAGATTGCTCCTCCTGCATCCTTGAGAGAATAGAAAGCAAGGTAGCCTCTGAGGAGCTGGAGCCTGGAGCTGGAGCTGCTGCAGCTGTGCCTGACCCACCAGCCTCGTGGTCATGTGTCATAGGTGTATACTTGTGCACGGACTGGTAGTCCTCGTCCGTGCTGTCAGAGTCGAGATCCTCTCTAAACACTGTCTCTGCAGCTGTATCGATCTCGGCGTCCAAACCAGCTAGCTCTGCCTGAGCTATCTGCTCAACTGTGGCATCGGCGACCTCGGCTGACTGTGGTGGCACTCCGACCTGTCTCGTGCCTGGTCTGTAAGCTCTGCTGGGGCGAGGTAGCTGCCCATGAGCCACAAGCTGGCTCATTGAATAGACAGGAAACTCTGTAGCTGACCTCGTGAGGGTGACTCTCATAACCCCTGACCCAGTCTTGGCAACTACCAAGTAAGAGATCCAGTGTGCGAACTGTAGCTGCCAATGACCTCTAAATCCAGCAGCTATGATGTCCTCGAGCTCGCTCACTATCAGATCCCATAGATCGAACTGCTCTTTCCGGACAATGTGAGCTAGGAGCCAAAGCTGAAGTCGAGTGATAGTATCCCTAGCTCCAATCCTGGGTAGAATGGTCCGTCTGAGAACCTCGTGGAGGATCCGAGCCAGAGGAGTGAGGTCTCGTGGCGTACGGCTCGAACCCTCAGTGAACGGCTGCTGAAAGCACGGACTGACAAAGTCTGTGGATGGTACTATGCCATCGTGAGGTCTGCGAGGAGCCTCCTGATCCCCATAGCAAAGGCTGTGGATCCTGGTAGGAGAAGATCCAAGGTGAAAGAGCTCTCGGAACCTGGCAGCTGTAACCCTGAAGTCACGTCCCTTATATGCGAAGTGAAGGAACTCGTGATCAGGTGAGATCCACAGAGAGGCGTAGAACTGATACACCCACTCCTTCTGATATGCCCCTGAGCGACCCATCAGATCTGTCAATCCCTGGATGTACTGGAGATGCTGCAGGATCTCTGGACCGTCGATCCCCTCGATCTGAGTAGCTGGGCACACTCTGTGGGCCCTGAGGGGAGCATCGGTGTCAACATACGCTCGGTAGAAGTCCTCGTGCACTGTGCTATAGAAGTCTGGTCCGGCACGGGGGTCCCTCTGAGGTGGGAACCAGGACTGGAAGTCGACGAACCGAAGCATCTGAACTTGCTTCGCTGTAAGTGTCCTGACCTGGTGCCTCACGGGGTCTGGGAGCCGGGGTCCTGGAGGGCTGGGTGGTGCACCTGAGCCTCGGGAATGAGTGACACGATGGCTCATCAGCTCTCCAATGGTAGAGGGGCCCGCGGCCTCTGTCGGCTCAGTCGCTGGGACTGGCTCTGTAGCTGGTGCCTCTGTAACCTCGACGGGCTCTGACACTGGAGGTGGAGGGGAGTCACTACGCGCTCCACGGCGAGGTGAGAGCCTCAAGCCGGCGCGATGTCCTCCTCGCTCAGCTCTCTCGGCTGCCTCTGCTACAGCAAGAGCGGCTACTGAATCCGGATCCATGGCCGGCCTCTTGCGCTTCCTCGAGATAACCTTCTGTTTGCCCTTCCCGCGGTCAGTGGGTGGACGCGGTGGAGGTGGAGGGTCACCACCACTACCGGGGACGGGACCTGCATTCTTCGTCCTGGCCATCTTTCCAAACTCTAGCAACCAAACCACTGACAGGAAGACTCAACAACCAAAGCACAGCTCCACTGCCAATCAGACACTGTCCCTGATCCTCTGGAACCAAGCAGATCAAAGAGTGGCACGCCGGCCCTGGACTGTCCTCGCGAGGCTTTGCCTCGATCCGTACTCGCGGGCTTTGCCCCAAGTTATCTGTCACTGCCCACTGTCTGAGTCTCTGATCAACTGACAAACTGACCCTCGAGCCTCTGACCAAGAAGGGAGAAGAGAAGAGAATCCCCGACCTATCAACTACAACTCGCAACTCCAATCCGTACTTAATCACCCAAAGGTGATCAACCGACCAACAGAGCCTCGGAAGAGGCCTTGCCCGACACACCGAGTCCTCCACACCTCGAATCTTGCAGGGAATCGAAGAGGGAAGACGGTGGAGAAGAGCTCTGGCACTAGGCAAGGCGGCAGGGGTGGCAGAGGTGCGGGGTGGAGCAGGAGGAGAGGGCGGTGGAGCAGGTGGCGGAGATGGCGGCGCGGGGCTGGTGTCGGCGCTGGACTGGTGGCGGCGCTGGAAGGACAGAGGAGCTCGTCGGCGAGGGAGAGCCCCGGAGCTCAACGGCGGCGGACGGACGGCGCTAGGGTTTGGGAACAACGCAGCGGCGGACTGAAACGAACGAGCAAAACAGAGAAAAGATCGAGGGTTTAAAAAAAATTCGCCGATTAGTTCGCGACGGACGGTCCGACGCATAGGCGACGGACGCTCCGTCGGCATGTGACGGACGCTCGAGGAGCGTCCGACGGCATCGTCCGTCGGGCTTCCAGAGCCGATTTGGAACGCTCAGCCGTATTGACCGCGACGGACGCTCCGCGACGGACGCTTGGGAGAGCGTCCGTCGCCCTTTTTGCGGGCAAGGTTAAGCTCCGGACGATCGCGACGGACGCTGAGGCAAATGACACCGAGCGTCCGTCGGCAGCGTCCGACGCCTAAAAATTGGAATTTTTCAAATTTTCTTTTTGCGTCTTTCTCCCAACCAAGTTCCAATCCCAATAAGATCCAAATAACACTTGATTGGGCTTGATATGAGAACCATCTCTCAAACAATCATTTTCGATTATTTTGCCATAGGCTTAAATTTAGTTTTTAGCTCAAAATATTCAAATGGAAGCGCCAAGGAGACATCATATGACCACAATAGGGGTAGAGAAGAGATTTGAGCTTGGAATGCTCCCCCTAAGTGAACTATCATAGAGGATGCTCAAGAAACTTATCCGAAAAAGAAAGGGCAAACAACACTCATGCATATGCTTATGCAATACGAAAAGAGAATCTAGGTTGCTTGCAAGTTTAAACCGCGGTTAAGCTTCGTCACACGCTTTGAGGGCGGTTATCTTAACCGCGTTAGCCAAGCCTATGTGCATTACCATATTAAACATGTTATAATACATATGAATGCAAGGTTCACACAAGATCATCTTTTAGTGAAATTAGAGTGATCAAGCACATTTAACTCGCTTCTCAACCTACAAAAGGTTGTTTCATCGAGTGGTTTAGTGAAGATATCCGCCAATTGCTCTTCGCTCTTAACTCCAACTAGTGTTATATCTTTCCTAGCCACATGATCTCTAAGAAAGTGATGGCGAATATCTATGTGCTTGGTGCGAGAGTGTTGAACCGGGTTGTTTGCAAGCTTTACGACGCTTTCATTATCACACAATAGTGGAACTTCTTTTAAAAACACGCCGTAATCAAAGAGTGTTTGGGTCATGTATAAGATTTGTGCACAACTTGCTCCCATGGCAATGTATTCCACCTCGGTGGTTGACAATGCCACACTATTTTGCTTCTTTGAGGACCAAGAAACAAGTGATCTTCCTAGCATGTGGCACCCGCCGGAGGTACTCTTCCTATCAACCTTACACCTGGCGTAATCCGAATCGGAATAGCCAACTAGTTGGAAGGGAGCTCCTTTGGGATACCAAAGACCCATGCTAGGGGTGTGCCTTAAGTACCTAAGGATTCTTTTAACTGCACAAAGGTGCGACTCCTTAGGGTTTGCTTGAAATCTAGCACACATACACACACTAAACATGATGTCCGGCCTAGAAGCGGTGAGGTAAAGTAAGCTACCGATCATAGAACGATATAGAGTTTGGTCGACCGGTTTACCTCCCTCATCGAGATCGAGATGCCCATTTGTAGGCATTGGGGTCTTGATTGGCTTGCAATCCTCCATCTTGAATTTCTTGAGCACATCATAAGTGTACTTCTCTTGAGATATGAAGGTGCCCTCCCTCAATTGCTTCACTTGGAAGCCTAGGAAGAAGGTTAGCTCGCCAATCATCGACATCTCGAACTCCTTGGACATCAATGCACCAAATTCCTTGCTATGACCTTGGTTTGTTGACCCAAATATAATGTCATCGACATATACTTGGCAAACAAAGATCTCTCCATCTAGCACCTTGGTGAAGAGTGTGGTGTCCACTTTCCCGATCTTGAAGCCCTTCTTGAGTAGGAAGTCCCTTAGTCTCTCATACCAAGCTCTTGGGGCTTGCTTCAGTCCATAGAGTGCCTTGGACAACCTATACACATGATTAGGACAATTTGGGTCTTCAAACCCGGGAGGTTGTGAGACAAAAACAAGTTCATTAATGAAGCCATTAAGAAAGGCACTCTTCACATCCATTTGAAAGAGTTTCATTTTATGGTGTGAAGCATATGCCAAAAGGATACGAATGGCTTCTAGTCTTGCAACCGGTGCAAAAGTCTCCCCAAAATCCAAGCCTTCAACTTGGGAGAACCCCTTTGCCACCAATCTTGCCTTGTTTCTCACAACCATGCCTTGATCATCTTGCTTGTTCCTAAACACCCACTTGGTGCCAATGATTCTTGCTCCTTTGGGCTTTTCTACTAGTGTCCACACTTCGTTCCGGGTGAAGTTGTTCAACTCTTCGTGCATGGCGTTCACCCAATCCGGATCCGCAAGTGCATCCTCCACACTAGAAGGCTCAACAAAGGAGACAAAGGAGTGATGTTCAACATAAGAAGCAAGTTTAGATCGTGTTGTTACCCCCCTTGATGGACTCCCTATGATGAGATCTTGAGGATGTGCTTGAAGCATAGGTGTAGATCTTCTATTGATCACTTGGGGAGGAGGTTGCGGTGTTTCAACATTGCTTGCTTCGGCCTCGGCTTGATCTTGAGGGATGTGAGTGTCTTCTTGAGCTTCCCTCACTTGATCTTCTTCATCAACTTGAGGCGTGTGAGGTGGAGAAGGATCTTGATTCGCTTCATCTTCAACTCCTTCCACCTCTTGTGGGTTGATAGCACCAATTGGCATGTTCTTCATGGCCTCCCTCAAGGGTTCATCACCTACATCATCAAGATTTTCATGCTCTTCTTGAGAGCCATTAGTTTCATCAAACTCTAAGTCATACGTTTCTTCAACTAAGCCGGTGGCTTTGTTAAATACACGGTATGCCTTGGATTTAAGTGAATACCCAACTAAGAAACCAATGTCACATCTTCTTTGGAACTTGCCCAAGTGTTGGCGCTTCTTGTAGATGTACACTTTGCAACCAAACACTCAGAAAAAGGATATATCCGGTTTCTTTCCATTCACAAGCTCATAGGGGGTCTTCTTGAGAAGCCTTTGGACAAATAGCCGGTTGGCCGCATAGCATGCGGTGTTGATTGCTTCGGCCCAAAACTTCTCGGGGGTGTTGTATTCATCAAGCATTGATCTTGCAAGTGTGATGAGTGTCCGGTTCTTCCTCTCTACTACACCATTTTGTTGAGGAGTATATGTGGCGGATATTTCATGCTTGATTCCAACTTCATCACAATAGTCTTCAATCTTGGTGTTTACAAACTCGGTCCCATTGTCACTTCTTATCTTCTTGATCTTCACATCAAATTCATTTTGGGCTCTAGTTGCAAACTTCTTGAATATTGATTGAGTTTCTCCCTTGTCTTGAAGAAAGAACACCCAAGTGTATCTAGAGTAGTCATCAACTACCACCAAGCAAAAGAGATTGCCGCCAAGGCTAGCATAGGTAGTAGGTCCAAAAAGATCCATGTGGAGTAGCTCTAGAAC
The DNA here is from genome assembly GCA_022036555.1 of Microstegium vimineum. NCBI lineage: Eukaryota > Viridiplantae > Streptophyta > Magnoliopsida > Poales > Poaceae > Microstegium > Microstegium vimineum. Next base: position 51,477,496 of record CM039131.1, on the reverse strand, counting down.
TCTTGAGGTTGACATGAAAGCTTTGGTTGGATGAGTGTTTGCTACTTGCTTGCCGGCTTGACACGCACTACAAAGTTTATCTTTCTCAAACACCACATCCTTCACACCTCTAACCAATTCCTTCTTGACAAGCTTCTTCAAAGTTGACATTCCCACATGTGCTAATCTTCTATGCCATAGCCAACCCAAAGAACTCTTGGAGAAAAGACATGTTTGCAAACTAGCTTCATTTGAGGTGAAGTCCACTAGGTAGAGATTGTTGTGTCGAAACCCTTTGAATATCAATGATGAATCTTCAATCTTGGACACAACTACCTCATTTGGAGTGAAGAGACATTGGAAACCAAGATCACATAATTGTCCCACGGATAGCAAGTTGAAGCTCAATGATTGTACTAGCAAGACATTTGATATAGATTGATCATTTGAGATTGCCACTTTGCCTAGACCTTGCACTTTGCCTTTTGAATTGTCCCCAAAGGTAATCTTGTCTTGCCCTTCAGAATCTTCCTCAAGTGTGGTGAACATCCGGGAGTCGCCGGTCATATGTTGAGTGCATCCACTATCAATTACCCAATGACTTCCACCGGTCTTGTAGTTCACCTACACACAAGCAACTTGGCGTTAAGCTTGTTGTTTGGGAACCCACACTTGGCGAGGTCCCATAGCCTTGTCCACCAACTCCTTAGCAACCCATAGCACTTTGGGCTTGTTCTTCATCTTTGGACCGAGAAAAAACACTTGAGGTCTACCCTTGGAGTCCTTGTTAATGATGAAGTGTGCATCATGAGCGAAAGGCCTTATGTGCTTGGGCAAGGTCTTGGGAGGTGGAGTCTTGCATTGGGATTGAAGATGACCCTCTTGACCACATCCAAAGCACTTCTTGGGTTTGGGCTTTGGTGAGTTATAGATGCTTCTCATAGCCTTGTTCTTGTAATAGTTCTTGGCTTCTATCTTGACCTTGGCCTTCATGATTTGGTTCTCCTTGAACCCAATGCCGGTCTTGTCGGTCTTCATGATAGTGTTCATCAAGAGCTCACTTTGAAGGTTGTGGCCCTTGGTGAACTTCTCCAATCCACTTGTAAGCTTGATCTTTCAACCTTGAGCTTTGCATTTTCCTCTTTGAGAGACTTGATCAAGGTCATTGCATCCTTGTCATCTTGTTTGGTCGACTTGATAGTGAGTGGCTTGCTTGCCTTGAGGTTGATTAGCTCTTCCTTGAGCTTGGAGTTTTCTTGCCTCATTTTCACATAGTCATCATGCTTGTCGGCCTCAACTACCTTCTTGCCCTTGCACTTTGCATTTTGCTCACTAGCAACTTCATCAAGCAAGTCCTCACAAGAAGTAGCTATATCACACTTAACAACCGGGTTAATAGCAACATGTGTAGCAAGATCATTTGAAAGCAATTCATTAGCTATCACAAGTGTGCCATGTTCATTTTTAACTTGGTTGTAGTCATCTTTTAGCAAGTTGTACCTTGAATGGAGCTCTTGTGTTGACCTCTCAAGCTTATCATGTTTCTCATTTACTTGCTTGAGTGAGGCTTTGAGCTCCCTAGTGCTAGATGAGAGAGATTTATTCTCAAGCTTCAATTCATCATTAGCACTAGTCAAGTCATCAAGCTTAGCATGCAAGTTGCCATTTGCTTTCTCTAGTGATTCACTTTTGCCTTTATACTTCCTAATGAGCTTAGTGTATTTATTGCAAATTTCAATTAGCTCATCATAGGAAGGTGCCTCAAATTCATCATCACTATCATCACTAGAGCTAGCCTCATCATCACTATCCTCTTTTTGTACCTTTTTGTCACCTTTAGCCATGAGGCATAGGTGTGTAGAGGATGAGCCCAGAGATGACGGAGGTGGTGGCGGTGGAGTAGATGAACCAATCACCAAGGCGGCCACCTTTTCTTCTTCACTTTCATCTCCGGATGAGTCACTTGAGTCTTCAATGTCGGTGAGCCAATCACCAACAATGTAGGCTTTGCCATTTTTCTTCTTCTTGTGGAAGTTGAAGTTCTTTTTCTTCTTAAATGGCTTGTCATCCTTCTTCTCTTCATCACTTGACTCAACCTTGTTGCCCTTGTTGTATTTGAACTTATTGTTAGTTTTCTTGTTCTTGTACTTGTCTTTCTTTTCTTCGGGACATGCATGAGCCAAGTGTCCAAGTTTGCCACAATTGTAGCAATCCATCTTGGAGAGGGGCTTTCTTGAAGAGCTTGTGAAGAATTTCTTCTTCTTTGAGTCAAACTTGACTCCATTCTTGCTTAGCTTCTTCAACATCTTGGTTGTTTTCTTCACCATGAGAGCGAGATCATCATCATCATCATCATCGCTTGTGCTCTCATACACGACTTGCATCTTGTGCTTCTCCGACGAGGATGCCTTGAGAGCCAAGTCCTTCTTTTCCTCCTTCTCTTTTTCTTTCTTCTTGGAGGAGGAAGATGAGCCACTATCACCAATCTTCATGTACATCTCATGGGCATTGATCTTGCCCAAAATTTGTGTTGGTGTAGCGGCGGAGAGATCTCCTTGGTGAAGCACCGTGACGATGTGGCCATACTTCTCAATGGGCAAGACACAAAGAATCTTGCGTACCACATCGGCCGGTTCCATTTGGTTGAGACCGAGCCCATTCAATTCCTCTACAATAATATTTAGTCGTGAGTACATTTCATTTGCATTTTCATTTGCATGCATAGAGAAAGAATTTAGCTTAGCCATAACCAAGTGATAGCGTTCTTCACGCTCACTCTTTGTGCCTTCGTGAAGTGCACAAATAGTGGTCCACAATTCAAATGCGTCTTTGGCATTACGCACTCGGTTGAAGACATCCTTGCTAATGCCTCGAAAGAGTATGTTCTTTGCCTTGGCATTGTGCTTTTCAAAGTTGAGGTCCTCCGCGAAGAGAGTACCTCCCTTTGTGGCGGCTTTGAGCACGCCCACGTCAACGGCCTCTAGGTAGGCCTCCATACGAACTTTTCAATAAGGAAAGTCGTCTCCATCGAACATGGGAGGTGGTCCATCCCCATGGGACATCTTGCTCTAGGCGGTGAAGCCTAATTTAGAGCAACCTTGCTCCGATACCAATTGAAAGGATCAAGATGCCCAAGAGGGGGGGGGGTGAATTGGGCTCTTTTTAATTTCTAAACAAGAATTAAACCTATAAAGAACCAATTAACCCCCTAGTGCCTACCGCTTGTGTGTCCTAGCTAGAAAGCGGTAACAAAGCAAAGGAAAGCGAAAACTTCCTACACAATTCTAGTATGAATTGAAAGACAAATGCGGAAAGTAATACGGGAATAAAGAGCTAAGAAAAGAGATGCTTGACACGGCGATGTTTTGCCGAGGTATCGAGGAGTCGATACTCCCCCTAGTCCTCGTTGGAGCACCTCGCAAGGTATAGCTCCCCCTCAATCCCGCGCAAGGGATGAGTGCTCTCTACGGGCTGATTCTTCGCCACTCCGGCTCGGTGAATCGCCCACAACCGATCACACACGTTGATGGAGAAGGGCCGTCGACAATCTTCCGGCGATCACCTTCCTCCGAACACCACCGGACCGTCTAGGTGATGTCGATCACCAAGAGTAACAAGCCTCGATCTTTGCTTGACTCACTCAAGCTTCACAACTAGAGGATGCACACTTGAACTCTTGGATGAACTAGAGAGAGGATGGATGGATTTGCGAATCACTCTCTCTCTCTAGGGCTCTTGCTTTCTTCCCAACCTTCTCAACGAACTCAGCAACTCAAAATGAGCAAAGGCTTGGTGGGAAAGAAGTGGGAGGGGCTATAAATAGACCCTCTGAAAACTGCCTCGGGCTGGCATTTTAAGTTGGCGACGGACGCTCCGTCGACTAGGCGACGGACGGTCCGTCGCATGCCCAACGGCTAGTTTCTGTTCATAATTGAGGCGACGGACGCTCCGACGCCTAGGCGACGGACGGTCCGACGCCTCTGTCTAACGGCTAGTTCTGACACACTGTTCCCAGCGACGGACGCTCCGTCACTGGGCGACGGACGCTCAGCCACAGCGTCCGACGCTGAAAACTGGCTAGGGTTTGAAAACACCCTCTCTGGAAGGCCGACGGACCCTCTTAGCAGCGCCCGACGCCTGGCCGACGGACAGCGTCCGACGCACCCTGAAAAACTTAGCCAGAAAACAACCTCTCTGGAAGGCCGACGGACGCTGTGGACTCAACCACCCAGCGTCCGGCGCCTTTGTCCGACGCGTCGGACAGCGTCCGGCGCCCCTGCCAGGAGCGTCCGTCGCCCAGAAAACGATTTTGACAACTCCGTTTTTCGTCGCGATGAATATGGAAGTTGTTCTAGGCTATCTTACGGTCACCATAGGCTTGCTTAGAGCTAAGGAAATCAAGTGTGCACCACACCTAAACATGAAGCTTTCCTAAGTCAAGCTACTAGTCTCAACCCCTCTTAATAGTACGGTCAAAGGTAAAAAGAGAAGCCCTATCTAATTCTAAGTACCCTTCATCTCCTTATGGCACTTAGCCTATCATTCTAGGGTCATCATCATGTCTCCTTAACAACCGAAATGATATCCATCTTGGGGGCTAAGTGACGACCTTTAGAGCCCATTTTCCTTGATCACCATGGCTAGGCTACGCATAGCCTCTGCAAAACACACGTTAGCCATAATAATCTCTAATTGTCGTTAATCACCGAAACCAACCAGGGCCATGATTCTTCAGGTTGATTCATTGTATTCATCGGTTGATGTACCGATGGTCCGCTCTGAGTGTACGTTGGGCCTCCATAATGATGCATCGACACGCCAGGCTGTTGAGTTGGCGGCTGGTTGACCCATCCGAGATTATAAATCATTAGCATTTGACCTACCGATGGATGATAGTTGACTGGCGCATGTGGCTCTTGTATTCTTGAGCAATCAATCACCAAGTTACCTTGGGGGACTAGCGCTCCAGCTTGAGGATTTGCTACCAAAGGTTGACTGCCAGCTGTTACAACGTGTTGCATCGGCGCAGAGCTTGCCAATGGTGGCATCAGAGGTATCTTAGGAATTACTTGGAGATTTTCTGATGGCACTTGCACAGTTGGAGAAGGCGCAGAATAATGCATCATAGGGGCCGTCGGCTGTGACTGTATTGCCGATGCCATAGAGCCCTTTCAAGCTGAGCTGTCTCCCTGCACCAGATTAGAACCAGAAAGTAGATTTGAAGGCATACCGTATCCCCACCAGTTAGCAGGGGCTGGCTGACTTTGGATAGCAGGTCCCGAAATTGCTGACGCCGCTGGATCTGTGGTGAGCTTGGTGACGCTGCCAGGGTTCGGTCTTGGCGATGTAGCCGCATCGGCAGACGGTTTCACAGGAGTGGAAGACGCCATTGGGACTGCCGATAGGCTTATAGATGCCGATCCAGGTTGATGGTACGCTGGACCAACATATTGCGGTGCACGTCCTTCCTTGAATGATTGCGTAACAGCATTGTAGACAGTATTGGACAGCACGTTGGAGTGGCTAATTAATGCTTGACTTACAGCAGCATTAACCATCTCTTGCAGCTTACCAGGATTGGCGTCGTACGTGACCTGCCGTGGCAACGGCGGATCCTGCTTCTGGATTGCTTCGCCGCTCCTGCTGAGGCTGAAGGATTTGAGATATAACTGCTTGTATTCCTCCATAGCCCGCTCCATGGCATGTCTCTGATCATCTTTCAGATCGGCCTCAGAGACCTCAATGACGTTCCTCTGGTTAACGTCGGCGTGATCACCCATGATAGATGTGTAGACTTGTATAATCGTATCCCACCGAGCATGTCAAAAGAGGTGTTGACACAAAAAACGTCAGGATCTGCGAACACCTCGGGCTTATACCCGAAATTCGATATCCGGAGGCGTGCCAGTCGATTTGACCAGTTAATCGACAAGGATGATAACTAGAACAAGATCCAATCCAGACAACGGCGATGCGCCCGGATGCTGGGATTGAGGCTTGATCAGGATAACTAGAGCAGAGCTGAACGAGGCAACAGCGATGCGCCCGGATGCCAAAGCTCAGAGGTACTCCCACGCGGAACTTGCAAGGATTTGACGGAGATCAGGCTGATGCAGCCCGTCGAAGCTTGAAGAACTCGTTGATAAACTACAGCTAATGCAGTAAAGGGTAGATTGCGATAAAAGTAGAATAAGAATAAAATTGGTTTGTTTGATATTGGATTGATTCTCCTTTTCGTAGCCCTCGGGCACACATTTATACTCCCGCATGGAGAGTTGTACAAAGACACGACTCGTATTCTTCCTAAAACAAACTCCTAACTTTAAGGAAACTGACTCGCGCAGGAGTCGGATCTAAAATAACAACACTTATTTTTCTAAACAAACACACCTATTTTAAAGAAAAATAAACGACTCATGCAAGAGTCGGACTCAAACTACTATAATAATACTGGTACAAAATCAACAGTTTTCTTATGCCTCTCCTCGATGGAAACTTTCCATCGGCAGATTCCTTCAATCCGCAGCTTCCTTCTTTGGCCGCCAGCACTCTTCCGCTGATATCACACGCTAAGTCACCCTGTACTCATCGGCACCCTATGCCTATTGGCATCGACAATATTTCCCGATCGAACACTCGTACTGGTAACTGTTTTCACCAATCAGCCCCTATCGACAATCGGCAACCACTTTTCATCGGCAATCGGTAATGTCTCCTCATCGGCAATCGGCATCAGCTTCTCATCGGCAATCGGTACATCTCCTTATCGGCAATTGGCAATAACAACTTTACAGCCCAGACGACTTGACTTCATCAATTAACCTTATCGGCAAGGACCATCCAACCTCCATTGGCAACACACTTAGTCTTCCCACAACATATTCCTACCGGCAATACTGGCTCGATTTTCCGATGCCGATGGAGAACGACCGCTGACCAGTCAAGCCTCAACTAATTTGACACGTACCGAAAAACGGTGTCAACACATATACATCACTTGATATAAAGATCGGAATAATTTCATTTGCTTATAATGAAATAAACTCCCATTATCTAAAAAGGTGCCGTTGTAGAGACAGGTGTGGCATTGGCACGATCCGCCATAACTCGCCGCTAGCGATGCTGAACTGCTGATCGCTGAATGATGATCAGCTTCTAGTCCTCGGATTCGGCTCCTAGCTCCATGGCCCATGGCTGTGACGCTGGCTCCCACTTCCTAGGAGCTTGGATGCGTTGCGTTTGTGCGTAACAAATTTCCAGATAGCAGCGAGTGTCAGCACGTGCGTCATTGCCATCAGTCCTTGTATTTTCTTCCATTGCTGTATTTTCTATTTTTTTTGTTTCAAACAGGCACTAAGCTCAT